>JAVJIF010012051.1:0-112786 GCA_038442645.1 Agave tequilana | reverse complement strand
GACTATCTCCTCTAAATTTCTCTAAATAAGAGTTGAGGTGCTATATGAAGCTCTCTTGGTTTAACACAAGTGAGGCACACAAACAATACCAAGCATATATGATATGAGCAATATGAATCAATGTAAGGTAAATAAGAGAGAGTTTAGAGATAGTGGATCAATCGCAAACTACAGGATATGTTTTGAGGTTCGAGCCACTGCTCTACGTCCCCGCTTTCACACAGAAGGATTTTCACTATATCGTCCACACAAGCCTTCCCACACAGGGAACCTCCACTGAGGTTTGGGTAATACAACTTTGGAGTACACAACTCCTCTCTCAAACAACACCTCTACACAAGAGTAAGACACTAAGCCACACAAGATCAATCTCTCAATAGAGGGATAGGCACAAGCCAACACAATCACCTCTCACTAGAGGACAAGGCACAAAGCCAAACAACAACCTCAATCACCTCTACACTTAAAGGCTACCAACACAACCTCCACAATCACCTCTACAAGAGGGATAACAACAAATACAAGGAAGGTTACAACTCTTAGTGATCTCAAAGACCACAAACCAATTTCTCACAAAAATAAGATCTTACAGATAAGATAGATATGATAGCTCAAGTGTGAGAAATCAAGGTGTTTGAAAATCAAAACACAAAGAAAAATACTTGAGAAAAATGCTAGATAAGGATAGAAATGAAGATCAAAATCAATATCCCAAATACTCTATTTTTCTTTGATTTTTTCAACCCTTGAAAACAAATAAAGATAAAATCATTAAGCCCAAAAACTCTTGAAAATTTGTTGCTAAAACACTTCTAAAGATGAAAAAATTTGCTCTTGAAATTCTTAATCAAAACAGCCCAAAGGGATGGGTATTTATAACCCAAACTAAAAACTAGCCGTTGGGCCAAGACAGCAGAAACTTTCTGCTGTCGGTCGACCGCCCGGTCGACTGGCCAACGGTCGGATTTTCGACCGTTGTGCACTGGTCGACCGCCCGGTCGACCGGGGCCAGATCAGAGAGCAGATCTCTCTGGCGGTCGACCGGGTCGGTCGATCGGCCCTCCATCCTAATGGCTTGTGCGCATCGGTCGACCGGACCGGTCGACCGACTTCTGCCTCGGCGACCGTCCGGTCGACCGACAGAAGGCCAGGTCAAACTTTTTATAGGGATTAAAAACTTGATCTGTTTTCCTTCTAAAAAATCCCATAAAATACACATAAATTTCACAAAAATAAGTTCTTATAATATTTTTGAAATACAAATATGTGTGACTAAAATTCAACACATATTACAAACTATTTGAACCATTTTTGTGTTATAGAAATTTGGTCTTTAAACAAAAACCGTATTTTCCAAAAACCAAACTTGAAATGGAAAACCGTTTTCTCTAAAACTTATGTAAATACAAAAACATGATATTGAAACAAATTTGAAGCATATTGTATATGGATAGAATCTAATATACATATAAGATATATATCAATGTTTTGATATGAAATCCAATACCGATTAAACCGAAAACAAAAACCAATAAACTTGAAACTTGTGTGTGTGAACTGAGCATATCAACACAATCTATCTTAACACAAGATCTAGACAATCTTAAACTAAACAAACTGAAGTCTTCTTGTTTCCAAGCCGACTCGATTCAAACGCGATCCAACGAGCTTGACTCCAACTGAGTACTAAATGCGATCTTGACGCGCGAGCTCTTGAATCTACATGTGAAAGCTCCAAAACTCTTTTGTTGAAGCCAAACACCTACTAATATCTTGATCAAATATCTGAAACTAAATATCACAAGATTATTAGTAAACTATAACTACATGAGTTAATCATCATCAAAACTAGAGTGAAGGGCCTCTGGGCTAACAATCTCCCCCTTTTGATGATGACAAAACTCATGGAGTTATATATGCATGGATTAAAGTTAAGCTTCATAGAAGGTCCCCTTAACTCATGCATAGCAATAAACATAAAGATATTCAATAATGCTTAACACAAATATGCATAAACGAAGAATACGTCTCCCCTTTTTGCATAAACAAAATATATATGCTCTGAACCAATTGAAAAAAATAAACATTTATATATAAAGTCTCAAAATTCGTTTCCCTTTTTTGTATAAAACAAGGAATGAAATAAACATCCATTTTTGTATAAAATAAGGAAATGAAATAAACATGCATACATGCATATATAAAACTCCAAAATACTAAAACATGTATATAAAAACTCCAAAAATACTTTTCCCCCTTTTGTCAATTCATCAACAAAGGGGCATAAATAAACTTTCAAAAAAATCTTCTCCTCCTTTTTGTAAATCAAACAATAAGAATATATATGGAAACATTATGATACACAATTTATGATACCAATTGAAAATAAACAAATTTTTTAAGATACCAATTGAAAATATCTTGTAAATTTTGATACCAATAGAAAATGAAACATTGTATGTTTTTGATACCAATTGAAATATATATATTGTAAATCTTAATACCTATAGTAAATATTAATACCAATTGAAAATATTTTATAATTTTGATACTAATTGTAAGTATATATACATATAATGTAAGTTTGATACCAATTGAAAGTAAAAATCAAATTTTTAGGTAAATACAACTCATATCATATAGATACCAATTTAAGATTCTTGATACCAACATTGAAAATGTTAGCATATACCAAAACAAAACATTTTTCATCATAAAGATTGGGAGTAAGACACTAATTGAAAATAAAAATCGATTGAAAGATAAAACATGAATATTTCTCCCCCTTATGAAATACTAATGAAAACAATGCATAAGCTTATATAAGATACCAATTGAAAAATAATTGTCAATAAGGAGTAAATCAAGCTGAGCATAAACATAATTTATGCTTTAGGATGTAAAGATATTGTAAGCACAATCAAATCATATATATGTATAAAAATGAAAATACCAATCAAAATTGATACTATTTGAAGTTGAAGCATATATAGAAAACACATATGTATACAACCATAAAAATATCAATTGTGATACAATTGAAAATATAATGATGATCAAGTGTATAACTCATACTACTTCCCTTTCATGCACATGTTTAAATAGATTTTCAATAAGGCACACAAGACATGGTCGCCCATCCATCCGCCCTTCGCGTTAGTAGGGGTTTTCAAAAATAAGTTTGAAAATAATTTTAGCATAATTAAAAACTCGACCAAGTGAAGAATGTGAACTAATTTAAGATAATTTGAAATAACTAGTTATAGATTCTTCAAAAACTTGAAACCAAATCATATACTTCATGAAGCATGTAATTTACACAAAATTGACACTCAAGTTATATAAAGCACATATAAGACTCATGAAAATAAGGTCATGAGAAAACATCAAGTAATGTGAGTGTACAAGAATTATGTAAAAAATATAATCATGAAAATAGGCAATGAAGCTCATAAGATTCTTTCTCAAAAGCATGAAAATCATCAAAACTAAATAAGCTTCAAGGTATATGTATGTTGTCTAAACTGGAAGTATACATACATATCCAAACACAATTGAGTCCATAATAAAATTTGCATGAAAAGCAAGTAACTTTAGGATATCTATGTATATCTAAAGTTTTGACAAATTGACATATACATGAAGATAAATATTTTTATTGAAAACGTGTAAAAAATAGGGAATACAAGTTATAATGTAAGAATCATCAAAACTAGGATATACAAGTACATCTAATGGGTACAAATGAGCAACATAGTACAAACATATAATAATCAAATGTGACTCACTAGTTGTACAAGTATACACACAAGTTTTAATGAAAACTACATCTAGACATGTAATCAAAATATGAAGCATAAAACAAAATATAAACCAAAGCGATCATTATGTAAGTGCACATGTTTTAGAATTAGGATATACACTATAGTTAAACTAGCGTGAGAACACAAAAGTAATGGTCCATATAAACATTAGTGTATCTCAAATACTACATATGTATATCATAAGTCTAATTATCATGGCATTTAACATAATAATCATGAAAAACAAAAAAACATGCTAAAAATCATCAATGAAAGCATGTAAACTAATAAGGAGTTAGAGATAGTTACCAAAACCATTAGGGCTAATCTCTAAATCTCCAAACCATGGTGGTCCTCCCACCAAACTTTCCTTGAAGGTGATGCATCCAAAGTAGTGTCTATCAAGCACAAAAGCATCCACCGTCAAGGCACCAATACTCTCACATCAAGTGTGAGCCCACACCTACATCAAATAAAAATAGGAGTGAATTTGGTACCTATATTCTATTGGGTCCATGGGGGTTAGCACTTTTCCTAACCCAAACACTTGTTTGCAAAATTTGAATTATTTAGTCTATCATAACAAAATTTGCAAGGTGACCCTTCGTCCACAATGTGTACATGTGTACACATGAGCATACATAGTGTTATGTGTATGAACGTGAGAAGCATGTGTATGCCGTGGTTTGTGTGCATGCATAGGAGGAGCATGTTTCTTGTGAAACATGGATTCCAACCGTGTGTGGTTCATGGCACGTTGGCTCAAAGTGGAGCCCAAACAATCAACACTCTTCTTTAAAGCACATATATCGTTTTCAATAATAGAAGAAGAGGTGGAGCATGCAATAGGTATACTAGATGGTGAAGCATGGCAAACATGTGAAGACAAATCAATTTTCAAAGATTTATCTTTCTTTTTCAAAACTTGATATTTTTCTAATAGGTTTTTACACACAATAGAAAGCTCTTCATTTAAAGCGTCGGCATCCATACCATCATAATCATCACTAGAAGAGCTAGCACTATCATCTAGATAAGTTTCTGAATTTACCTCAAGGGAGTCATTCCCTTGGACCATGTAGCAAGCTTGTTCGGATTCATCCTCACTAGATTCCTCTTCCACATATTTTGGCATTTGAAGCTTGGAGAGGTCAAAGTATTCCACACTGTAAAAGTAGAATCACAATGAGAAAACATAGAAAGATATTCTTTGCTTAATGTGTTTCTAAGTGCCATTAGGGCTTGTGCATTGGCCTCTATATGCTTGCTATTACCAAGATAAGATTTCTTTGTAGCGGCAAGGTAAACATGCAAACCTAGGGTTTTTAAGTAGGCACTCATTCTAAGCTTCCACATCTCGATGTTAGAAACATCAAACATGGGAGGGGCAAGGTAATCCATGAGTGTGTAAACAAATATGTGTGCAAATGCAAATCTAGATTAGCTAACCAAGATCTCACTCCTAGGTGGTTAAACCTAATATCAGGAGCGTAGGCTCTGATACCAATTGTAAGTACACCTAGATGGGGGTGAATAGGTGTACGGCTAATCTAATGACAAATGATGCGGAATTAAAACTAAATTGCAACACACTTAGTGTAACCAAAGAGTGTAGCTGAATTTCCAGTGAAGGGCTCTGGACTATCTCCTCTAAATTCCTCTAAATAAGAATTGAGGTGCTATGGGCCTGTTTGGTTAAGGGTGGAAGTGAGGAAGTGAGGAATTGAGGAAGTGGTAATAATTCCCTTTGGAACTTGGGAATTGGTTAGTAAGTTTTCCGGTGTTTGGATGCTGTTGGGAAGTGTGGTTTGGAAAATGTTTTGTCTTTTCCAGTGTTTGGATGGTAATGTGAAAGTGAAATTGGAAAAGTTGACCACAAAGTTGACCGTAAAATAATATTAAAAAAATTAATTATGAAAAATAAAAAATAGACTGTAATTAGAATGCAAGTGAGATTTATATGATCAAAAAATTAACTGTTTTGTGCTACAACTTATTACAAATGAGATTTACATGACCACAAAATTAACTGTAGCACTCTGGAAGTAAGGAAATGATTGTGTAAAAGAGAAAAGAGAAAAGGGAAAAGGGTTTTCTTGTTTTCCTTTTCCGGTGTTTGGATGAATAAGGAAGTGAGCAATTATACTTCCCTCTTTCCTTCCGCCCACTTCTTTGCAACCAAACAGCCCCTATATGAAGCTCTCTTGGTTTAACACAAGTGAGCCATACAAACAATACCAAACATATATGATATGAGCAATATGAATCAATGCAAGGTAAATAAGAGAGAGAGTTTAGAGATAGTGGATCAATCACAAACAACAAGATATGTTTCGAGGTTCGAGCCACTGCTCTACGTCCCCGCCTTCACACAGAAGGATTTCCACTATATCGTTCACACAAGACTTCCCACACAGGGAACCTCCACTGAAGATTTGGGTAATACAACTTTGGAGTACACAACTCCTCTCTCAAACAACAACCTCTACACAAGAGGCAAGACACTAAGCCACACAAGATCAACCTCTCAATAGAGGGATAGGCACAAGCCAACACAATCACCTCTCACTAGAGGGACAAGGCACAAAGCCAAACAACAACCTCAATCACCTCTACACTTAGAGGGATACCAACACAACCTCCACAATCACCTCTACAAGAGGGATAACAACAAATATAAGGAAGGTTACAACTCTTGGTGATCTCAAAGACCACAAACCAATTTTCCCACAAAAGTAAGATCCTATAGATAGGATAGATATGAAAGCTCAAGTGTGAGAAATCAAGGTATTTGAAAATCAAAACACAAAGAAAAATACTTGAAAAAATGCTAGATAAAGATAGAAATGAAGATCAAAATCAATATCCCAAATACTCTATTTTTCTTTGATTTTTCAACCCTTGAAAACAAATAAAGATAAAATCTTTAAGCCCAAAAACTCTCGAAAACTAGTTGCTAAAACACTTCTAAAGATGAGAAAATTTGCTCTTGAAATTCTTAATCAAAACAGCCCAAAGGGATGTGTATTTATAACCCAAACAAAAAAACTAGCCGTTGGGCCAAGACAGCAGAAACTTTCTACTGCCGGTCGACCGGGCGATCGGCCAACGGTCGGATTTTCGTCCGTTGTGCCACTGGTCGACCGAGGCCTAGAAACAGAGAGCAGAGCTCTCTGCCGGTCGACCGCCCGGTCGACCGGGGCCATATCCAGAGAGCAGAGCTCTCTGGCGGTCGACCGGGTCGGTCGACCGGCCCTCCAGCCTAATGGCCTGTGCACGTTTGTGCACATCGGTCGACCGAACCGGTCGATCGACTTCTGCCTTGGTCGACCGGCAGAAAGTCAGGTCAAACTTTTTATAGGGATTAAAAGTTGATC
This sequence comes from Agave tequilana, assembly GCA_038442645.1. Lineage (NCBI taxonomy): Eukaryota > Viridiplantae > Streptophyta > Magnoliopsida > Asparagales > Asparagaceae > Agave > Agave tequilana. The sequence continues at coordinate 105,606 of JAVJIF010012051.1, read as the reverse complement.
TGTTTTCCTTCTAAAAAATCTCATAAAATACACATAAATTTCACAAAAATAAGTTCTTATAAGATCTTTGAAATACAAATATGTGTGACTAAAATTCAACACATATTACAAACTATTTGAACCATTTTTGTGTTATAGAAATTTGGTCTTTAAACAAAAACCGTATTTTCCAAAAACCAAACTTGAAATGGAAAACCGTTTTCTCCACAACTTATGTAAATATAAAAACATGATATTGAAACAAATTTGAAGCATATTGTATATGGATAGAATCCAATATACATATAAGATATATATCAATGTTTTTGATATGAAATCCAATACCGGTTAAATCGCAAACCAAAAACCAATAAATTTGAAACTTGTGTGTGTGAACTTGAGCATATCAACACTGTCTATCTTAACACAAGATCTAAACAATCTTAAACTAAACAAACGAAGTCTTCTTGTCTCTAAGCCAACTCGATCTAAACGCGATCCAATGAGCTTGACTCCAACCGAGTGTTAGATGCGATCTTGACGCGCGAGCTCTTGAATCTACATGTGAAAGCTCCAAAACTCCTTTGTTGAAGTTAAACAGCTACTAATATCTTGATCAAATATCTGAAACTAAATATCACAAGATTATTAGTAAACTATAACTATATGAGTTAATCATCATCAAAACTAGAGTGAAGGGCCTCTGGGCCAACAGATACATCTATTAATGTAATTGTATTTATTGGGTAAATCATGGATGATCAACCATCTATCTATTTATCACTTAATAGTTGATATTTTTTTTCAAGTAACTTGAACCAACCTTATCTCTTCCTCGTAATGATCCTCTTGTGATTTCCTTTTCGAACAAGGATTTTGTACTTCTCCCGTCAATAGTAACCTTTTGGTTTGTAGTGTACCTATCCATCCTGTTAGCCCAAGAGGTTACACTCTCCAATTGTTTTTGTGTTTTGATGATGACAAACCAAATTAGTGCTATTTGGTACTAACAAGTTTGCTAAGATGAGTTTCAGGTCTTGTACCATGTTTAGAGACCATTCGCTTAGCTATTGTAAGAACTTCTAAGTTCCACAAAGCAAGGAAGGCAATTTGCTCATCAAGGAAGGATCATAGAAGAGAAGGCACTAGCAAGGCATTGGATGGCTCAAAGACGTGAAGATTGCTCAGAGGTCCTTAGGTTTTGTATTTTTAGTTTTATAGCTTGTTAAAGAATAGAGATTAGGTTTGAAGCTCAATCACACACGTTTTTGCGCATATACTATTTCTTAGTTTATTTCCTATAAAATATACAAAAATATTTTAGTACAAAATCTTTCTTCTACAAATTTCTTTTTATGTTACATACTGAATTCCTGTTTAAAATAGTTTTGTTAAAAATATTTTTCCTCTCAAAATTCTGTCTTTATTTCGTTTTCTGACCTGATCCGGTCGACGGCAGTCTACCGACAGTCGACCGAGTCTGTGTCAGGCTGGTCCGGTCGACCGGACCAGTCGACCGAGGTCCTGGCAGAATGCACGTATCCGTGTGCATGTCTGTCGGTCGACCGGGGCGGTCGACCGATATTTATTTTTCAGTCACAGTTTGTATCAGTCGACCGGGTCGGTCGACCGATAGCCTGTAACGGTCAGAATTTTGTACTACCGGTCGACCGGCCCGGTCGACCGATGTAGCCGTTGAACAGTAACGGGCAGATTTTTTAAGAGCTGTTTATTTTGTCTTTTGTGTTTAAAAATTCGTTTAAGGATATATTTTGATCTAATTACCTCCTAAACATCAGTAACTATGTTTTATCCCTAAACCCTAGCCCTCTCCTATAAATAGGGGTGTTTGGGGAGAGATTGGTTACAACAACAATTATTGCTAAAAATTCAAAAGTTTAAGGCTTTCAAAGTTCTTGGTTTTTGAGCTAAATTCTCTCAATTTCTGAAGGGTTTTCAAAAGTTTTTCTCTGATTTCAATTTCTTTTCCTTACACACAAAAGAGCTTCATTCCTACTCAATATTCTCTAAGGACCTTTGTAAGGGAAGAGATATTTGAAAGAGAGAGTTTGTGGTCTTTTGACTACCAAGGAAATTACTTGTACTGAGATTGTAGAGTTGGGTACTCCATTGTAATTGAGATCTTTGTGATAGTGGAAGTAGCTAGAATCCTTCTGGGAAGGCGGGGAGTAGAGCTGGGTGCTCGAACCTCGATAACATATCCTTGTGTTTGCGATTGGTTTACATTCTTGCAATTATTACTCTACTTTGCTTGCACTTATTACTTGCTCATCATACTTACTTGCTTGCATTCATCTTGTGACTCTTGCTTGGTAATAGTTGTAGCTTTAATTTTTAATTTGCCCCTTGATTAGCATTGTCACCTATTCACCCCCCCTCTAGGTGACTTTTCAATTGGTATCAGAGCCTTGGACTCTAGGTTTGGCTTAACATCCATAGAGAGATCCTTAAAATATTGCTAATCAACATTTTCATTTCATTCATTCATCACTAGTAAACATGGCCGACAACATTAAATCCCCACCTAAATTTGATGGCCTAAATTTCCCAATTTGGAAGGTTATGATGACTATATTTTTGCAATCTTTGGGTAGCTTAGTGGCCAAGTCCTTGACTAAACCCTATGTAGCACCCGATGGTGATGAGAGCACTTGGACCGACCTTGACTTTAAACTATATGAGGCTAACTCCAAAGCCCAAAATTCCCTATTAACCGCCTTGAATGAGGATGACCTTACACGGGTAATTCATTGCCAATCCGCCTATGAGATTTGGCAACACTTATTGGTCACACACGAGGGGACTTCACAAGTCAAGAGAGCTAAGATAGATCTCTTGAGGTCCCAATATGAGTCATTTAAAATGCTTGATGATGAGTCTATTGATAGTATGGCTACAAGGTTTACTAAAATCACTAATGGTCTTTCTTCATTAGGTGATGACATCTCCAACGATCAAAAGGTGCGGAAAGTAATTCGGGCTCTTCCTTCATCATGGGAGATCAAGGCCACCACCTTGAAGGAGTTGAACGACAAGGACGAGATGGATCTCATTAGTCTCATTGGGAACCTAAAGACCCATGAGATGGAGAAGAAGGCAAGAGAAGAGACCACTACTTCAAAGAAGAAATCCATAGCCTTCAAGACTTCATCCACCAATGATGACGATGAAGATGACGAAGAAGAAGATGAGGAGCTAACTCTACTTGTGCGGAATGTCAAGAGGTTGTACCGAAAGAACAAATTCAACTTCCGGAGAAAATTCGAAGGCAAAGAGGAGCGGAAGATCATATGCTACAATTGCCGCAAACCCGGACATATCATGGCGGATTGTCCGGAGTTCAAGAAGAAAATGACTTCCTCCTTTAAGCCAAAGAAGCCAGAGGAAAAGAAAGCCTACAAAGCTACATGGGATTCGGAAAGCGAGTCCGAAGAGGAGGTGGATCAAGCTAACATGTGTTTCATGGCAAACACACCCAAGGTAACCTCTCAATCCCTTGATGATGAAGATGATGATGTAAGTAAGGAAGTTCTTGTACATGCATTTGTAGAACTTTCTGAAACTTATGATAACAAGAAACTTGAATGTTTAAAATTACAAAAAGAAGTTGCTTTTCTTAAGAATCAACTTGCCATTGTTTCTAAAGAAAAAGATGATATTTCTTCTAATTTCATTTCCATGCAAAAAGAATTTTGTGCCTACAAGAGTACTTGTAAGGCAAAATCTCCTATTATTGATGAAAAAGAAATTTCTTCTTTTAAATCAAAAATGAATGATTTTGAAAAAGTTTTAAAAGATTGTGCCTTTAATACTAAGAAACTTGAAGAAAAATTTTCTAAAAAGCACACATCTCATGCTAAGATTCCTCATGCTCACAATGCCCATGCTCACAAATCACACACTCATTATGCTTTTAAATATGGTAGAGTGTATAGATGCACATATTGTGGCAAAAATGGACATTTAGCTAAGTTTTGCTATGATCAACTAAATAGAACAAATAATCTTGTTTGGGTTCATGACACTAACCCTAGAGGACCCAAGAAAATGTGGGTACCAAAATCAAGTCTTAAATTGTTTGATGTAGGTACACACCAAAGCTCCAAGACGTAGGGAGCGGTGGTACCTTGATAGTGGTTGTTCAAGACACATGACATGGGACATCAATAACTTCACAACCCTATCAAGGTACATGGAAGGTGGCACCGTCACCTTCGGGGATGACTCCAAAGGAACTATCATCGGTATAGGTAACATTCAAATTGGTGCATCTCCTATTATTGAGAATGTTGTTTTAGTAGATGGTTTAAAACATAATTTGCTTAGCATTAGTCAACTTTGTGATCGTGGACTTAAAGTTGTATTTGATGATTCTTCTTGCAAGATTTTTGATGTTAAATCCGATATTTGTATTCTCACCGGTTTTCGTGATAATAATGTTTATATTATTGACATGCTCAATTTAGAGTGTTCTACTAAATGCTTGAATGCTTTTGATGAAAATTCTTGGCTTTGGCATAGAAGACTAGGACATGCATCTTTTGACCATATTTCTAGGATTAATTCAAAGGAATTGGTGAAGGGTATACCTTGCTTGACTTTTGAGAAAGACCGCATTTGTAGTGCGTGCCAACTTGGGAAACAAACCAAGTCTTCTTTTAAACCAATCAAGGATATCATGTCAACTAGGCCTTTAGAATTAATTCATATGGATCTTTTTGGACCAACTAAAACTAAGAGTTTAAATGGAAGTAGATTTGCATTTGTTTTGGTTGATGATTTCTCCCGTTTTACTTGGGTTTTCTTTTTGCAAAATAAAGATCAAACTTTTTCTCACTTTAAGATTTTCGAAAAAGAGTTGAAAAAGAAAAAGGTTTTCCGATTTTGAGAATAAGGAGTGATAGAGGTGGTGAGTTTGTTAACCAACTCTTCATGACTTATTGTGATGAAAAGGGAATTAAGCATGAAACGTCTTGTCCTAGAACTCCACAATAAAATGGAGTTGTAGAAAGGAAAAATAGAACACTTCAAGAGATGACTAGGACAATGATAAGTGAATATGACCTCCCTCAATATTTATGGGCCGAGGCCGTAAACACCGCATGCTATATATCGAATCGTATTTATTTATGCAAAAATTCTTCAAAAACTTCTTTTGAAATGTATCATTCTAGAAAACCTAATGTTGCATATTTTAAAGTTTTTGGATGCAAGTGTTTTGTTTGAATACTAAGGATAATTTGGGTAAATTTGATGCTAAGGCTTATGAGGCTATCTTTGTTGGATATTCCTCTACTAGCAAAGCATATAGAGTTTTCATTAGATCTTCTCAAACCATTGAAGAATCCATGCATGTTAAGTTTGAAGAATCTAATGTGTTTGTTGAGAATGTTGTAGAGTTTGAACCATTAGGTGAAGACATGGAGAGACTATCCTTAAAGGACTCACCCGCTCAAGAAGAAAAGCTAGATCCTATTGGTGAAGTTCAAGAGGATAAGGAGGAAAGCACTCAACCGCTTCCTAAAGCTTGGAGATACGCTACAAATCATCCTAAGGAGCTCATCTTGGGTGATGCATCTAAAGGAGTGACAACGCGCTCCAAACTCCATGACCTATGTGGTAACTTTGCTTTCATTTCTCATTTTGAACCCAAAGGCATTCTCGAAGCCGAGACGGACCCATATTGGTTGCTTGCCATGCAAGAGGAACTCAATCAATTTGAGCGCAACCAAGTTTGGCACCTTGTTCCTAAGCCCCACGATAGACCAATAATTGGTACTAAGTGGATCTTTAGAAACAAGATGGATGAGTTCGGAAATGTCATTAGGAATAAAGCTAGGTTAGTGGCCCAAGGTTACACTCAAGTTGAGGGAATTGACTTTGAGGAGACCTTTGCACCCGTAGCACGGCTTGAAGCCATACGGATGACACTAGCTTTTGCATGCTTTAAAAATTTTAAACTTTTTCAAATGGATGTGAAAAGTGCATTTTTGAATGGTTTTATTAATGAAGAAGTTTATGTTGCTCAACCTCCCGGTTTTGTTGATCATGTCATCCCGATTTTGTTTTTAAACTTGATAAAGCTTTGTATGGATTGAAACAAGCTCCAAGAGCTTGGTATGAAAGGCTTTCTAGTTTTCTCATCTCAAATGATTTTATTAAAGGCAAAGTAGACACAACTCTTTTTACTAAGCATGTTGATAATGATATTTTAATTGTGCAAATTTATGTTGATGATATAATTTTTGGATCTACTAATGAGCTTTTGTGCAAGGATTTTGAGAAGGTAATGCAACTAGAATTTGAAATGTCTTCCATGGGTGAGCTCAATTTCTTCCTTGGACTCCAAATCAAGCAATTGCAAGACGGAACCTTCATTAACCAAGCCAAGTACGCAAAGGAGCTAGTAAAGAAGTTTGGGCTTGAAGGATCAAAGGCTTGCAACACTCCAATGGCAACTACAACCAAGCTTGATAAGGACGAACAAGGTAAAAATGTTGATATTAAATTATATAGAAGCATGATAGGAAGTCTTTTATATTTGACGGCAAGTAGGCCGGATATCATATTTAGTGTGTGTCTTTGTGCTAGATTTCAATCGTGTCCTAAAGAGTCTCATCTTATTGCGGTAAAACGCATTATTCGTTATATTAAGGGCACTATTGGAATGGGTCTTTGGTATCCGAAAACTATAGATTTTCAATGACTAGTTATTCGGATGCCGACTATGCGGGTTGTAGAGTAGATAGAAAGAGTACTAGTGGGACATGTCAATTTCTTGGTAATTGTCTTGTTTCATGGTCCTCTAGGAAACAAAATTCCGTAGCTCTCTCAACCGCCGAGGCGGAGTATGTTGCCGCGGGGGCTTGTTGTGCACAAGTCCTTTGGATGAAACATACTCTCCTTGATTTTGATTTGCACTTTGATCATATAAAAATATTTTGTGATAATACTAGTACTATACACATGACCAAAAATGCAAATCAACATAGTAAGACCAAGCACATTGAGATTAGATATCACTTTCTTAGAGATCATTTGAGAAAGGTGATATAGATATTGATTATGTTTCCACGGATTTACAACTAGCCGATATTTCACTAAACCTCTTGATTTTGCTAGATTTTCGTTTATTTGTGGAGAACTTAATGTTTGTATTATTGAATAAACATGTTTTTCATAACCCTTTTTGATGTATGACAAAAAGGGGGAGAATAAGTTTACATGACAAAAATAAGTTCATTTGGTCTTGGTTCCATATGAATTTATATGCTTTAATTTTAAGATTTGTTTTATGAATTTATATGTTTTGGTTTTATGAATTCTTGTGTTTTAGTTGTTTTGGTATTTTGGTATCAAGAGCAATTTTTTGGTTTTCTAATTTTGTTTTAATTGGTTTCAATAATTGGTGCATCATTTCAATATTGGTATCTAGAGCATATTATTGTGTTTTAATTATAGCATAATTTGAGGGGGAGTTTTCTCCTCCCTATATTTTGTTAATAGCCTATTTGTTTTGTCATCATCAAAAAGGGGGAGATTGTTAGCCCAAGAGGTTACACTCTCCAATTGTTTTTGTGTTTTGATGATGACAAACCAAATTAGTGCTATTTGGTACTAACAAGTTTGCTAAGATGAGTTTCAGGTCTTGTACCATGTTTAGAGACCATTCGCTTAGCTATTGCAAGAACTTCTAAGTTCCACAAAGCAAGGAAGGCAATTTGCTCATCAAGGAAGGATCATAGAAGAGAAGGCACTAGCAAGGCATTGGATGGCTCAAAGACGTGAAGATTGCTCAGAGGTCCTTAGGTTTTGTATTTTTAGTTTTATAGCTTGTTAAAGAATAGAGATTAGGTTTGAAGCTCAATCACACACGTTTTTGCGCATATACTATTTCTTAGTTTATTTCCTATAAAATATACAAAAATATTTTAGTACAAAATCTTTCTTCTACAAATTTCTTTTTATGTTACATACTGAATTCCTGTTTAAAATAGTTTTGTTAAAAATATTTTTCTTCTCAAAATTCTGTCTTTATTTCGTTTTCTGACCTGATCCGTTCGACCGGCAGTCTACCGACAGTCGACCGAGTCTGTGTCAGGCTGGTCCGGTCGACCGGACCAGTCGACCGAGGTCCTGGCAGAATGCACGTATCCGTGTGCATGTCTGTCGGTCGACCGGGGCGGTCGACCGATATTTATTTTTCAGTCACAGTTTGTATCAGTCGACCGGGTCGGTCGACCGATAGCCTGTAACGGTCGGAATTTTGTACTACCGGTCGACCGGCCCGGTCGACCGATGTAGCCGTTGAACAGTAACGGGCAGATTTTTTAAGAGCTGTTTATTTTTGTCTTTTGTGTTTAAAAATTCGTTTAAGGATATATTTTGATCTAATTACCTCCTAAACATCAGTAACTATGTTTTATCCCTAAACCCTAGCCCTCTCCTATAAATAGGGGTGTTGGGGAGAGATTGGTTACAACAACAATTATTGCTAAAAATTCAAAAGTTTAAGGCTTTCAAAGTTCTTGGTTTTTGAGCTAAATTCTCTCAATTTCTGAAGGGTTTTCAAAAGTTTTTCTCTGATTTCAATTTCTTTTCCTTACACACAAAAGAGCTTCATTCCTACTCAATATTCTCTAAGGACCTTTGTAAGGGAAGAGATATTTGAAAGAGAGAGTTTATGGTCTTTTGACTACCAAGGAAATTACTTGTACTGAGATTGTGGAGTTGGGTACTCCATTGTAATTGAGATCTTTGTGATAGTGGAAGTAGCTAGAATCCTTCTGGGGAAGGCGGGGAGTAGAGCTGGGTGCTCGAACCTCGATAACATATCCTTGTGTTTGCGATTGGTTTACATTCTTGCAATTATTACTCTACTTTGCTTGCACTTATTACTTGCTCATCATACTTACTTGCTTGCATTCATCTTGTGACTCTTGCTTGGTAATAGTTGTAGCTTTAATTTTTAATTTGCCCCTTGATTAGCATTGTCACCTATTCACCCCCCCTCTAGGTGACTTTTCACATCCATCCATCCATCCATCCATCATCTCTCTTCTCTACGTACACACGCGCGTGCACGCGCACACAGGATTCTTAAAATGGTCATCCGTCCATCCATCCACCCATTCATCTACTATCTGTCTATCACTTTCTTGACAGTTGGGAGTTTTTCACGTTAACCAGAATACCCATCACTCATTTATTCTATATTTTACTTTAACAGTTGCAGTTTTTCATGTTGACCACAAATACTTTTAACAGTTGAAGATTCTCATGGTGACCCAATCCATCTACCTATCACTCGCTTTAACAGTTGAAGTTCTTAAATGTGTACCAGAAATACCTTATCAATCAGTCACAAACTTTGACAGCTGAGGTTTTCACATTAAACAGAGAAAATCTTGATCCTCTCAAGACTTTCTCCTAAACACGGCTTCTGTGGTTCTTGTCCAGTCAATAATAACCTTGTTTTTCTTCCTGAAAATATCTGTGCTCTAGTTTTGGTGCTACGATACAGACTACATAATAGATACTATTTCTATATCTCTATATAAACGGAGACATGCTGATCAAAATGGGTCTACTTGTCATGTATGCTTGTATGTAAAGAAAATATATTGATGTAAACATACAATTGGTTTGCTTCTAATGCAGATGAATTAAATAATAGTTCATGCAAGAGGTGTCCTCATTTAGCTCCTTCATAATTGTTTTTGCTTTCTCTTCACTTCTAACATACATGCACCTTTCTCTAACAGGTGACAGATGTTGTTGGAGGTACTGTTCGCTGGAGACGCTATCTTGATCATCTTATCATGTCTTTATGTAACGAGGAAAGAACATTCAGAGACATGGAACCACTCCTCTTGCAGGTTCAAGGCTCTATTCACTTGGTCAAGTTGTTTCAAATCTGTGCAGTAATATTTCCTCTCACCTTAACTTTTGCAATTATCATCCAAAGTGGGGATTCACCTATTTTTATGAGATAAATAATTCCTGAATTTGTATCAACCTATTTGTTGAGGGGTAGATATTGAGAATTTTCCTATATAACATTACATTCTTAAATAAACCCATGATTATGATTTTCTGAAGTCTTTATCTCTGTACCTTAGGTCTAATATCATTCTTTAATTTTAGATTCTTCGCATTGGGTTCTATGAGATTATCAAGTTAGGCATGCCTTCATATGCTGTTGTTGATGAGGTAAAATTTCACTTCTCTTGCTTCCTTCAGTGTAAGCTCACCTGAAGCGGGATTAGGAATTTCTTCTAAGAACCTTATTTTGATGAAGTTGTGGTTATCAATATAGGTCATTGAGATTTGAACTATATTATTCCTTGTTGCATGAGATGCTGATGAGATTTCGATATATTATCGTACAAATTGCATTTTTATTTTTTTTGCTAATTTATCTGTTTCTTCTATTTGTTTTCTCAAGATTTGAATCATTAGTTGATTGCGTGACCCATCTCTTTTCATATTGCAATATGAACTTTTCATTCTTATCGTGAAGTGCAGTACGATAACATGTAATTGCAGTCGTATTTGGAGTATATTACAGTCACATGTGTGTTCCTAAGTGGCGGATGATCTTGCTGTCATAGCGAGTAGGGTGTCCTGTGCTGTATGGTGAATAGCTGGCAGCATGAAATACATTACATAGAGGGCACCATAGCAAATGAAATATATGTATCTCACATATAATACTAGTAAATTAACCTGCATGCTATGTCTTAAATGTCATTGTCATCTATCTCATAAAAATAATTTACCCAAGTGACTAGGTGTTAATGCTAACACATTTTCATTGCATGGAATGAAAATATGATGTAAAAGATTCACAGACAAATTATAACTTACAAGTGATACAACAGAAAAAAAAAAAAAACAAGAACAAATAAAGCCTCATTGTAGAACATGACATGTGCTTATTTATTCTTGTGTCTGTTTTCATGTACTATGGTCTGCTCCTGATGGTTGTACTAGTATAATTTCCAACTTATTATTATTATTTTCATAGAGAAGAATCCCAGCTCCAAAATCCATAAAAGTCAAGACAAATAAGATGTTCAGTAACAGCAGATAATTGCTCCAAAGAAGACATGAAGTACCAGGCTATAAAGTCTTAAATCCAGAAAAAAACTTCAGTACCCTCCAGAAAACAAACAAATTACTCAAAGAAAAGAGCAACCAGTAAAATATTTAGTATGGAGCCTTGTCTTTGCCCTCCTTGTTCTGATGATGTCTCCAAATCAACATCTCCCTGTATCACCTGTCCTGGCTGTCCAATCAATTGGCGAAAAGGGTGAAATATTCTTATAACCATCTAATTTTCAAAAGTTCCACGAAATTTCCAGCCACTTAGTGACCATCAGCCCAGTGTTACCAAATTCACTCCACAACCTCTCGAACTAGGATCCAGCACATGCCTTCTGATTCATAGTGTGTTCACCGGCTGGTTTGCCAAAACTGGTGATCCGAGAGTAAAAGAAGAGCACTAGTTACCTATTGATTGATAAATTATGACTTATTTAGCGCTAGAATTCTAGTTTTTGACACTTACACTATGGCTTTACACTTTGGAATTTGAACTTTGATTATCTAATGTAATTAAAATTGTTAGTGTATTTAACTAAAATAGTTTGCTTTCTATTTTTTCGTGAAGTATCAAATTAAGATTTTCTTTAATAGTTCAAAGCTAGAAGTTTTTATGATCATAGTTCTTAATTTTACGTGTCTTTGAATGTATGTGTGTCTCTTCTTTGTTGACATGCACACAAATATTACATGCATAAATTATACAAATGACCTTTGCAAATGCTCCCTAGTGTAACATGCCCCAAAACCGATCCGACTAAGACCCTTTGTTTCCACATACCATTCAAAATTGCCTAGCGCGTACCTATGCCCGTAATATGAACCACAACATACCACGAATCTAGTAACACTGCATCGGCCCATTTCTTTAGCCAAAGTCTAATTTGCTTCCTGTTATTGCAAAGTGTTTGAATACCCTGCTTATGTAATGTCCTATCCCATTAAAATCCCCTTCCCAGAAAGAGGTAACACTCGTACCCACTTCCAGATCCAAAGCTTGATCACTAATCGTGCTCCAATTAAGGCTCATAGCAAGATTTCCTCAACCATTTACCAACTAAAGAAAAAAACTAGGTTTCCTAAAATTGATGATATCCATACGATCTCCCTTGTTATCTAAACATATGTGAGCCCATTTCTTCGGATAGCACAATCAAAAGAGGATTGTCCGTTTTTCTATAAGAAGACTCTTGTTCTATGATTATATCATGTTCAACCATTTTGGAACACAATGAAAAGAGAATTTTTATTCGCGTGCATAGCAGTAACTGTTGCAGATTGCAATTCTTTATCACCAAGCTACCACCTCTACTTGAGAATCCTTTCTAGTCTGCCATTCTGTCTCCCAAGAATATCCAATCTAACTTCTAGTGTCTAACAAGATGAATAGGGATCCCGAGATAGAGGAAAGGTCAATACAGTCCTGTTTGCATTGGACACTTAATTTTAAAGTGTTATTAAGCTCATTGCTCTTCCAATAACAAGGAGTTAGACTTGCTCAACGCTGATTTTAAAACCAGGTTATGCTCAAAGCAACGAGAAGGAATGTGAAGCACAAGATGTAATCAATAGAAGATTTACTGAAAAAATTAAGTGTCATAAGCAACATGCCGTTTCTAGATACCTTCAATTGGACGCCAATGTTAATACCCATCTATAAAGCTTCCCCTGCTAAAAAGTTTCTAATTAACAAATCTGTAACTAGCACAAAAAATGGAGACTACAAACAACCCTCCATGCAAAGCCTCTTCTATCATAGGTATTATGCCCATTTTCGTCTAGCAAAAACTAAAGAGGTACCAACTCTAAGTGATGCGGGATTAAAGGCTAAAATTTGGATTGAGGATATGAAAATAGATCACAACCCAGTTCTAGGCTTCACCACGTATTGATTCAATCAATTAGATCAAACCAATATCAAAATAGAATATTTTACTTAATCTTCATTGATTTATTCATTGAGTTGGGCCCTTTAGATAGACTTCACTTGACTATAAGTTTCAACCCACTTTCAATGTAAGACTAAACAAAAAGCAATAACAAACAAATATAATGCTAACAAATATAATGTTGAAAACAAACATGACAACTAGACTCAATCTCAACCCTAAATACTGACCCAAACAAAGTCCAAATTGACTCAAACGAAACCCAAACACAACTATGACACATGGACTAAATAGTTGTCTAATAAAATCGAAATAAACAATGTCAAACACATCTCAAAATTAAAATCAAAGGTGGATGATGTCCCCATCAACTCTCCCGGGGTAGGAAGAACTCGACCCTGTCGAGTAAGGGCCTGATGGATTCGGGGCCAATCGGCGATCGCTGCAAGTTTTCTTGTGTAATCCATGCATCATCAGACCAGGACTACTGTTCCAACTCACTAAATATCATCTGCAATCACCATCTCGTGTGGAAATGATTTGATCATCCTGAATGCTATCAATCTGTTCTGCTGCAAATGAGACATGTGTAGTAGGTAGTGGTGACAAATGAGATCCCTCAAAGAAAGACTCAAGGGTAGGCTCATCAACATTCACAAGTGGATTATCAGGGTTAAAAAGATGACCTTTCTAAGCTGTCAAGTCTGAAATATTAAATGTTGAACGAATCCCAAAATCCAAAGGTAAATCAATTACATTGGCATTTGAATTAATTTTCTTGAGAATTTTATAAAGACTCGCACTACGAGCATAAAATTTCTTAATAATTCATGGTGAAAATCGCTCAGGTCGAATCCACATCATTACGGAATTCAAGATGCATGTAGTTCAAATCATAATGGGATTTTATAACGTGCATTATTATATTGAATTTTCTTACTGATCTCTTCATACAAATCATGAACATGCGATGGAATTGCAGATGCAAGCTCAGATACCCTAGGATTATGTGTCATAGGAATAAGATCTATAGGCTTTTTAGGTTGTAATCATGCACGACTTCAAATGTACTCATACTTATTGCCTATTCACCGAACTGTTATATGCAAACTCTACAATAGGTGATATACGATCTCAATTCCTCAAATTCGCACCAACCAAGCATCGTAAAAGGTTTCCTAGACTTTTTTGTTGAGAGACTTTAGACTGATCAAATTTAATGCTTTCTTGCTGCTTGATGCATCAAATCGTTTAGTGTCAGGCGGAGGGACATATCACATTAGGGCTAGTTTGACCTTCTTTCCATCATGGACAAACGATCAGACGTTCGAACGCCCATAAATAGTGATATCTAGTTCATATACTCATGCTCTGCCCAAGATGATATGATTAACATCCATGGTGACTATATCACACCAAATCTTATCCGAGTAAGTGGCAGATTGGATTGGGACAAGACATCTTTCTTTGACATCAATGGATGCAAAGTTTAGTCAAGACACTTTATATGGTTGAGGATGGGGAACAACTTTCAGCTCAAAATTAGTCACCATGTTCGCGGTGACAGCGTTGACACATCTCTCATTATCAATTATGACCCGACAATTTTTGTAACTTATTTTAGTGAGAGTTTGAAATATTATGGATCAACGTCAGTCATCATTCTCTTTGGGTTGAGCTAAAGTGCACCCCATTACACTAAACCGATTGGTAATCCCGTCAACATCATCAATTGAAGGTGGGTGCATATTCGAAAGACATCCTAAGGTGGTAGCCTACTCAACAAGCTCATCGTCCCAAACATCTTCTTCAGGGTCATGGACAATCTCCTCTAAGTCATCTTCGTCAGTGTTCGACTGAGTGTCGATAATCAAAATTCTTGTCTTGCTCGGGCATTGTGCAACAGTGTGACCAAACTCTTAACACTTAAAACATTGATTCTGTTGAACCGATCTAGATGACTCACTATAAACTTCTTTGCCTTTATCATCACGCTTTTGTGTAGAGTTACTAGATCCAAAACGGGACTGAGACTGGGGCCTACTAGACTGAGACTTGACAGTGGTGGCTTTTTTGATGTTATCCTTATAATTTATATGTCTATTGAAAGAAAAACTTTGGGAACGATTTAGATCCTGGACGAGCTGATAAGCCTATTCTAGAGTGGAGATTTCTCGCACAAATAGCTCATGCTTAAGGTCTTGCCTAAGTTGTGAGCGAAATCTAGACAGGACTACGGTGTCAGACTCATTCTCGCCACACCTAACTAGAAATTCATCAAACTTGGTGATGTACTCTGCCACTGATTCATTGCCTTGCATCAAACGTTGTTATTGATCAAGTAAGCGTTTATATGACACATGCAAATACTTCTCTTGGAGTTTCAATTTCATCTCATCCAAAGTTTGAATCGGCTTCTGTCTCATAAGAGTCATCAGCTTCTCTGCATTAGTCTAATATTGTCTAGCTTGACCAACCAATTTCATTTTGGCAAATTAGATCCGCCTCTCATCAGATATATTATACCAATCGAAATAATGATCCATGTCTGATGGCCAATCGAGAAAATTTTGGGGATCCAACTCACCATCAAAGGTAGGTACTTCTAATCTAATGTTCCGTAAGTTTATTCCATCGTGATCAGCTTGAATGTTATACCTAGGTGTGCGATTTTAAGGTCGAGGTCCATTCTCATTAACATTCTTGATAGTCCCACGTTCTAGTCGGTCTAAGCATTTCCTATTGCTTCTCAACTCTTGCTCGACATTATCAAATCGGGTGGAAAAGTCTTCTAAGAGTTTGACAATGCTAGCAATATTGGGATTCATCTCAGAAATTGAGTCTCGAAAGTGATACTGTGTTTCTCTACGAGTGGGCATGCAACATGGTGTTCCTAAATGCAAAACCTAAATGATATGGTGTTGTCCTGTAAAATTATACCCTAAATGATGATTTTTAGCGAACAAGTGACGCAAATCAACAATGAAATGAGGCCTAAATGCAGCCTAATGAGAATGAAAACTAATCCTAACACTTAACAATGATCTGACGTGGGATGCACATGATAAATTAGAAATTAACTAGCAGTTTAATTAGGCACACTCACTAGAGTATCTCATAACTTATCAAACATTTAGGCATTAGGGATTTAATTAAGATGATCAAATATAGAGATCATGTAAGTAATATTTATCATTTTAATATTGCATTAAGAGAATTAATCAAGTACCTAGATTCAGAAAATAGTTCTATTTTAATATACAGATTAGAGTAAAGAAAGGTTAATAGATTCACACGCTCATAATTTAGAGGAACAACAACAATATCGATAACATCAAGGATAATCGAGACAATTTCTAATGCCATTAAATAAGAAGTAGAATCGATAAAATTAGGATTACCTCGAATATACACCCATTACCGGTAGCTGAAAGTCGCTCACAAAAGTCCTAAATAGCAGTAATATGGTCTGAAAGAGTACTGTCTCGCAAATAGCACGAATTGGGCCTGAAATGGCTTCTAAATCAACTGGACTGACAGTACTAAGTCAAACTGAGTCATGAGTCAACTCAGTTTTGGCCACTGAATCAATGCGGGTCGACTCGGTCGTGCAGCTCGGGTGGCTTAAGGTCGGCTTGGGTTGAGCCGATGACATCAGCTTTCGAGCCGATCATGTTAGCTTCCAGAGCCGGCTTAATCGGCTCGAAGCTGAGTCGATAGGGTCGTATTCGGCCGGATCGAGCCGATCTCGTCGGTGGCTCCTCGTATCTTCGGCGACGGCGACGATGGCGATGGCGAGATCTGGCGGTTGGCGGGAACTATCGGCGGCGTCGACATCGACGAGATCTGCAAGGCTGGGCGTGCACGAGGTGACATCGACGTCGACGGTCTTTGTGGCTGTGCAGACAATATTCTAAAAAACGGTTTCAGTATGCGCGCGATCTGGGAGCGCATAATGCTTAAACGGTGATTAAACAGATTACACATTTTATTATTATTTTAATATATTATAATATTATAATCCTCAAAACATGCAAATATGAATTCTATAAACTTCCCCAAAAAGTATAAAAGCTATAGTAAACATAACTTAAAAAATTAAATTGCTATTACTAAGAGGAATTTAAAAAGTAATAATGTAAATCAGTTCAAAGTATATCAATGCACCTCGACCTCCAACAATTATAATTAAAAATGCTTTTTAGATGAACAAATATATGTATTTCTTTCAAAAAGTAATATTCTTCCAACAACTTTTTAAGTAAACTCTGACTGCTAGATGCAACTGCAAGTAATATGCAACTCTATTCTTCTCACGCTTGAAGCACTCCTCAGCTTATTAAAAGAAACAAAGACTATTGGCAAGCACCTAGGCAAAATACGTGCACGTGAGGGGAAGAGAGCTGAGCAGGAGAAGGTCGTCGTCGACGCAAGAGGTCACCGTCGACGCTTTGCTGCTAACCAGAGAGCTGATCGCAAGGGGAGGTCTTTGTCGACAAAGAGGGAGGTCGCGGTGAGAGGATCAACCGCAAGGGGAGGTCGCCGTCGAAGGCGGAGTTTGCCATAGGAGGATCAGCGCTTTATGAACTTCTTCGTCGTTGAGCTTCGGGAGCCCTAATTCCCCAGGAGGATCATCACCGTCGTGAACTTCGAGAGTTCAGATAAAATTAGGGCTTTGGGAGCTTCGTCGTCTCGTTGCCTTGAGCATCGAGAGATTCTTCGTGAGCTTCTTCCTGAGATTCGGGAGCTTCGTTGTCGCTACAGGAGGATCGAGAATGCGGATAAATTTAGGGCTCGCGAGCCCTAATTCTCCAACACACGACAATTTATATCCTCAATTATTGAATCGAGTTTGAGTTCAGTTAGCTTAATGGGTTTGAAATTCAAATCTATTTAGAAAATGATTGAATAACGTTTAAACAGACGCTAATTAATCACCGATTAGACGCTTAATCACTTCTTAAGTGAATTAATCGCTTGGCCGAGTAATTCGACCGCTTTCTTCAATTTCTGTTCGGCTTCAGGCCGAAAATATTTAAGCGGACGATTAATCGACCGCTTAAATCTTTTTTTAGAACACTGTGTGCAGATAAGGCGGCTGAAGCAGTGAAGCTAGGTGGCGAAGTCGGTGCTTCCCTCGCGGTGGTCTGTTGAAGTTGGTGGCCTCGACGATGTCGGTGATCTGCGTCAAATGTGGTGGTGTCGGAGGCTAGATATGCGTAGGAGGGAACTGGCGAGGTGATGCAGATCTACGTTGGTGAGGTGATGCATATGATGTAGATGATCGACATCAGCTGGATCTATGTCGGTGAGGTGAAGCAGATGGTTGGCGGGTGGTGAAGACGAGATCTGGCAGCGACGGGAACAGTCGGCGGTGGAGACAAAGGAGGCAATGGAGGTCTTGTGAAGCCTGGTGACGTCGGTGGAGGGAGGTGAGGTCGGCGTTGAGAAGAGGAGGTTGATGTGATGGCTGCAGTGGCAATGGAAGGGGGAGTGGTGGCAACGGAAGTTAGGGTTAGAGTTTTGGTGGCGTGAGAGAGAGAGGAAGAGAAGATGAACAATAAACAGTTGGATTTTGACTTATTTTATTATTTTTATTTTTTTAAGTAAGCTAGAGTTTGGAGAGAGGTTATGATTTTTTGGAAAGAGGAACAAAGCTTGGGTTTTGAATTTTTTTAATAAAAGAGCAGGAATTTACCTCTGATACCAAAATTGATGTGAGATCATTGGATTGAGGATATGAACACGGATCACAACCCGGTTTTAGGCTTCATCACGGTTGATTCAATCTATTAGATCAAATCAATATCAAAACAATTTTTTTACTAAATCTTCGTTACTTTATTCATTGAGTTGGGCCTTTTAAATATGCTTCACTTAACTACAAGTTTTAACCCACTTCGGATGTGGGACCAAACAAAAAAAAAAACAACAAACAAATATAATGCTGAAAACAAACATGACCAATTAGACTCAATCTCAACCCTAAATACTGACCCAAACGAAGTCTAAATGGACTCAAATAAAAATCAAATACAACTATGACTCGTGGACTAAACAGTTGTCCAATAAAATCGAAATAAACAATGTCAAACACATCTCAAAACTAAAACCAAAGGTGGTTGATGTCCCATCACTAAGACTCATCATAACCCATGAGATCCACTTGGAGCCAAAAGAAATCACATCCTTGCCTTCTAGAGGATGGTGATTTAAGACATGCAGTTGGATTACCTATCTAAATGATAATTAGTTGTTGTGGTAGAAGATAAGAGCACCTTGGAATTGTAGGAACTCGTATCTACTCATCTTCTATTATAGAAACAACCTTTGATAGTGAAGTTAGATTGAAAGTAGTCATCATGTTAGTAGTTCCATAAGGGTTGCTCCATGTAACTTCCAATCGGCAGGCTGAGTGTGTCCCTGTACTCCATAATGATAACACTCTTTTCTTCCTCTCGTGCTCTCAAAACCTCCTCCACTGCCACTACGACCACCTAATCTTCCTCCTCTGCCACAACCATGACCACCTGGTCTACCTCCTTTATCACCACCATATAAGTGGTAGAGGAATTCGGACTCCACATGTTTTAGAGTAATCATCTATCTTTTATCATCATCATTAGCACATGCAAATATTGCTTGTGTATGTGGATGCTATTGTGAATACTAGGGATGATGCACACAGTATTATTCTTTGAAGGTCCTCTTGACAGGAAATTTAATACGGAAGATTTGAGAAATTGTGATATTTCCTTGTTTCAAATTTTCTAGATCTCCCAAGAGGTATGGTCTTGATATGTTGATGGAGGTTGGAGTAATAGGTTATAAGCTAATAGATACTCCTATGGATCCTAACTCTAAGTTGCTAGTAGATAGGGAGAGATTGGTGGGTAAACTGAACTATTTGATGCTCAAGGTTACTTGATCATGTATTGTATACCCAATGAGTGTGGTTAGCTAATTCATGTTTGCCTGAGAATCACTCATTAGGATGCAAACATTCGAATTTTACTTGAAAGAATGTTTCTGGTAGACAGTGACAGAGCCGGGATTTTTTCTCACGAGGTCAAAAATTATTGTAAAATAATCTATAAAAACTATAATATCATGAAAAAAGATTTCATCACTCATTAACTATTGTTCAACAATTGAATATGACTTCAAAGCGCATCTAAAATCTAAACAGAATTTGCTAACTCTTGTTGATCATTTGTAAAGAGGAAAAAGGGGGGGAATACTTGAATATTTACAAGCATGGTTTCAAATATCGGCCGATCCCGATCTATATCGGCCATATCGTATCGGTTTTTGAGGTATTCAATATGATATTAGTCCTATAATATTGGCCAATATCTACAATATCTGCCCTGATATGGCTGATGTTACCTATATTGCTGATATTGATACTAAAAATCATTGGCTGATACCGATACCGATACCGAGATTTTAAACTATGCTTATGAGGCATTGAAAATAATTTTTATTTTATCTCCCTCTTACAATTCCTCTTCTTTTGCTCTTTGTTCCTATAAACTTTCTTCAAATTTTCTTTGTGAATCTAAGAAACTCAGGCTTCATCTTCAAGAGAGAAAAAAACAATGGTCTTCTTTCCCTCAGGGGCCAGGGGGGATGGTTTTCTAAGAGAGAATAATGTGTGATGGTTTGAGAAAGGAAATTTATCTTTGACCTATTTAGATTCTATATAGTACAGATCATCATGTTGCAGGACTCACCTCTCGCAAATCTAAGAGATATGGAAAGTTAAAAGGTCTTAAATATGAAACAACTTGTGTTATTCTTATCTTAATTAACTAATTAAACATGTTTGCACCCATGTGCTGCCTATTCCTTCCAAAGAAAGAATAGCTATTGGTTAGAATTGTGAGGTCTGGATTAATGTGTGAGGTGGGTAAAAATTATGGTCACCATATGTATATAAGAGAAGATGAGAAATTTAAGGGGTGTCAATTGATACCCCATTGATACCCTTTCCCTCCGCCTCTGCTGGTAGAGGTATCCTATGCTCGAACTGTGGAATTACGAGATAGCTGGATTCCTTGGTGCTGATTGAGCTAGGTCACCTTTAATAGATGATCTACCGCAAAATATCATTTATTTATTGGAAGAATGAAAGAGTAAAAAAAAAGTGTTATTAGATTGAGCGGCGTCAAGGTATCAGACTATGGTAAATGCCTGTGAGATGGTGGATACGATATTTTCTCAGTTGTGACAAGTCATCATATGCTATGAGCTTATATATGCTATGAGTTTATGTTGGGATAGTTAAGCAACCATCAATATTGCATCTAATCTTGTCTTCCATGAGCGAAGCAAACATATATTAAGTTGATTGTCATTTCGTTCCTGAAAGGGAAAGAGAAGATCATTGAAGCTAGACATGCAAAATTTGCTAATCAATTAGCAGATCTGTTCACCAAGCCTCTTGGAATATTATGAGTTATCGTACGGTCTATTTATATAATATGTGCGATCTATATGCTCTAAATTTGGAGGGATTTGTTTTTGAGAATAAGGATGGGGTAACCCCCCGCCACTTCATTAAAGCAAAACCAAAATAAAGTTCTGCACCTCCAAGTGCAACATTTGTATCAGTATCTGAGTACAGTTATCCATCACTCCTTTCCTTCATATATACAACCCAAAACAACAAAAAAAGCAGTGTCACACTTAATCTATCAGAATAAGATCTATTCCTTCAGCTGTTTGAACTCTGAGAGGAACAATCTCAATTACTCCAGCAGAACTCCCAGTCTCCTCCTCCCGAACAGCGACATCATTTCGTCCTGTATCGTCGTCAGCATCTTCTCTTTGTCAGCAGCATCAGTTGGCTGAGTCCTAGGAGTAGTCCTCCTGCCTGCAAGTCCTTTGAATCGGCTTCTAGCAAATGCCTTCCATTGTTTGGCTGGCAAGTTGTTTAACCAAAAAGTTATGTAAGAGTTAATAGAAGCAAGTAAAGCAACATTACTCTTGCATTTCTGACTGAAAATTCTACCATTTCTTTCAAACCACACAAACCAGACAACTGCCATAACAGATACATTCCACCCAATTCTAACTTCACTGCTTACTCTTGACTTTCTCCAGCCAATCCATGCGTCCAGCATAGATCATGGTGAATCAGTTATCCTCAATTCCTTTTGATAGATTCCCGAATGAATCTTGTATGCTCAGAGTCTAAAAAAAAATATGCTGGCAGGATTCAAAAGCATTGTTACAAAGTATACAAGGACCATCCTGACTAATTTTCTTATAAGCCAGAAAATCCAATGTGTTTTGTTTTCCTTAATGACAAGCCACATTAGAATCCTGACTTTAAAAGGAACTGCTACTGACCAAATTGTGGAAGCAGAAAGAAATACTACCAAAATTGAAAAAATTTATAATAAGATCTGACTGTAAAGTGGTTTTTTACTTCCCATTGCCATATTCTAACATCATCCTGACTGTTAATTTTCCAGTTAGAGAGAATAATCATTAGATTCGTGTAATTATCAACTAACTGCCAGTTAAGTCTCTTCTAAATTCCACTTGCCATTCCCATTCCTGTTGACCAGATTTACCACACTGCATAGCACTAATTGCTCAGTCCAAGCTTAAATCATATAAAGCAGGGAAGCTGTTGGCTAAAGTGATCTCCAAGCACCATGTATCTGTCCAAAAGGTACAATATTGACCGTCTCCCAAAATGTCTCCAGTACTGCACAAGAAGTAATCAAGAGGTTGACAGATGTTTCTCCAGAAATTAGACATTGACTGGAGTTTATGTTGAAAATGCTGTGCTCAAGATGGTACATGTGCTGCATCAATTATCTCTGTATCAAATCTTTTTGACTGAACTATTTTCAACGCCATTTTCCTAACAAAGCTTGATTCATTTGCTTTAGAGTTAACACACCTAAGTGACGAGAACATCATACTGACTTCTCTTCGTACCTATCAGCGTTTTTGACATTGTTTATTTCAATTTAGTGACAACTCTTTAGTTCACGTGTCGTAGTTGTATTTGGTTTTCGTTTGAGTCCATTTGGACTTCGTTTTAGTTAGTATTTAGGGTTGAGATTGAGTCTAGTGGGTCATGTTTATTTTTAGCATTTTATTTATTTTGTTGCTTTTGTTTAGTCCTACATCAGAAGTGTGTTGAAACTTGTAGTCAAGTGGAGCCTAATCAAAGGGCCAAATTCAATGAATAAAGCAATGAAGTTTTGATTAAAAATCTTATTTCTTGGTATTGGTTTGATCTATTTGAATTGAATCAACGGATGGTGAAGCCTAGAACTGGGTTGCGATCCGTGTTCATATTCCTATTCAAATTTTAGCTCTTGATCTTACATCAATTTTGATATCAGAGCTAAAATTCATGCTTTTTTATTCAAAATAAAAAAAATCCAAAACCCTAGCTCTTTCTTTCCCAAAACCCTAGCCGATTCTCAAACCCTAGTTTGCTATAAAAAAAATAAAAATAAAAAAGAGGAAAAAATCCTTGAAAATTCCAAGACGATATTATTCGTCTTCTCCTCACCCTTCACCAAAACCCTAACCTAACTTCTGTTCCCGCCGCACCCCTGCTCCCGCCGCGCCTCCACCATCCCTTTCCGTTGACATCTTCTCCTCATCATCATCATCTGCAACTATAGATCTCGTCTTCAGATCAGCAGCAGCGCTCGTCAACAGTTCTCGCCACGACCCCACAATCTTCGTCGTCGTCAACCTCGCCGTCACACTTCATTCCGCCTCCATCTTCTTCTCCCCGACGAGATCTCCCCCTCCAGAACTCGCCGACGAGATCTCAACCGACGACAAACCTCACCTTCAGCACCGCTTACCTACTTCGACAGACCACCGCCGCCACGTCCTCTTCCTCCTTCCTCTTTCGCCACCGATTTTCGCGCAAGCAGTCATCGTCGCCGCCGCGAAAAATCTAGTAATTTGGGTTTAATTGTTTAGGTTTGGATCTTCAATTTTGACCTGACTCAAATTAAGTTGATTATTAGGTTTAAGTTGTCAAAGCCGCGAAGCGACCCGACCTGCTCGCAGCTAGACCTGAGTCGAAGCTGACGTCATCGGCTTAGAAGCTGACATCATCGGCTCAACCTGAGCTGAGCTGCGCCGCCCCAGCCATCCCGAGCCGAGCCGCGGCTCAGGCCCGAGCCGAGTCAACCTGAGTTGACTCAGTGGACCAAAGCCGAGTTGACTCAGAGACTCAGTCTGACTCAGTTTGAATCATATTCAGTCCATAAGCTGTTTCAGGCCCGATTTGAACCCGATTCGCGCCATTTTCGAAGGCAGTACTTTTCCAGATTATACTACTGCTGTGTAGGACTTTTGTGGGCGACTTTCAGCTATCAGTAGTAGGTATTTCTTCAAGGTAACCCTAGTTTTATCGAGTCTATTTTTTTCTTACAACATAAGAAATTGTCTTAGTTATCCTTGATGCTATCGATATTGTTGCTGTTTCACTAAAATTGTGACGTGTGAATGTGTGAACATTTTTTTGCTCTAATCTGAATATTAAAATAGAACTATCTCCTGAAGATTAATTTTCTTGATGCAATATTATAACGACCAACACTATTTGCATGGTTTCCATTACTTGATCATCTTAATTAAATCTTTAATGCTTAGATGTTCGATAAGTTGTGGGATAATCTAGTAGGCATTCATAATTGAACTACTTGTTGATTTCTATTTTATCATGTGCATTCTACATCAGAGCATTGTTAGGTGTTAGGATTAATGTTCATTTTTATTAGGTTGCATCTAGGTCTCATTTCATTATTGATTTGGTTGAAAATCATCATTTAAGGCATAATTATACAGAACAACATCATATCATCTAGGTTTTGCATTTAGAAACACCCTGTTGCATGCCCACTCATAGTGAAACACAGTATCACCTTCGAGACCCAATTTTTGAGATGGATCTCAACATTGCTAGCATTGCAAAACTCTTAGAAGATTTATTCACCCGATTTGACAATGTCGGACAAGTGTTAAGAAGCAATAGGGAACGTTTAGACCTACTAGAACGTGAGACTATCGAGAATGTTAGTGAGAATGAATCTCGACCTGAAAATCAAACACCTACATATAATGTTCAATTTGATCAAGATGGAATGAATTTACAGAACATTAAATTAGAAGTACCCACTTTTGATGGTCAGTTGGCTCCTCAAATTTTTCTCAACTGAACATGGATCATTATTTCAACTGGTATAATATGTCTGAAGCAAGGTGGATCCAATTTGCCAAAATAAAATTGATTGGTCAGGCTAGGCAATATTGGAATAATATAGAGAAGCTAATGATTCTTAGGAGACAGGAACTCATTCAGACTTGAGATGGGATGAAATTGAAACTCTAAGAGAAATATTTGCCTGTGTCGTACAATCAACGCTTACTTGATCAATAGCAGTGTTTGACGCAAGGCAATCAATCAGTGGCAGAGTATATCACTAAGTTTGATGAATTTCTGGTTAGGTGTGGCGAGAATGAGCCTGACACCGTAGTCTTGTCTAGATTTTACTGAGGACTTAGAGAAGATCTTATTCATGAGCTCTTTGTGAAAGATATCTCCACTCTAGAACAGGCTTACTAGCTTGTCCAAGATCTAAACCGTTCTTAAGGTTATCTTTTTACCAGACTCACAGACTATATGATAACACCAACAAGGCCACCACTGTCAATTTCCAGCCTAGTCAGTCCCAGTCCTGTTTTGGATCTGGTAACTCTACTCAGAAGCATGATGATAAAGGCACATGTTTTATAGTGAGTGCTATAGATTGGTTCAACTGGATCGACATTTTATGTATCAAGGGTTTGGTCACATTGCTGCACAATGTTCGAGTAAGACAAGAACTTTGATTATTGAGACTCAGTTGGACAATGGCCAAGATGATTTAGAGGAAATTGTTCATGATCCTGAAGGAGATGTTTAGGAAGATGAGTTATCAATAGAGGTCAAGCAACAGTGCCTTGTCCCAATAGACATTCATCTTTGTAAGGACAAGTTTTGGTGCGATGTCGTGGCAAGAGATATGTATTAGGTCAAGAATGTTACTATCTATAATCGATCTATATCCGAAAACTTAAAGGATGCCGTTATGAGAGAATCTAACATTTTACAGATTATCAATTTGTCTTTCATTACAATTAAACAAAAGAGAGCATTCTCTCAAACTTTACCTATAAGGATATCTCTTGTCATCATTATTAAAGTAATATGTAAGCTGCCACGTACATTTAGGGTGATACACCTAATAATCCCTTTTGATAGAGGTCGTGATGATGATTGATTGAATGACCCAAGTGTCTAGAAACTTTTGTGTCCAATAGGGATTCATGTTCACTAGCTATTTTAGGAAGACCTTTTTGGCATATAAGCACTAAGCTAAGCTCTCTACTGCTGTTCATCATAGAGTATCCAAGTCTGCATTAGTATAGCATATTCATGATTTGCATAAAGAGATCAATAAGAAAATTAAAGAAAGTAATGCACATTATAAATCCCATGCTGATTTGCACCGCAAGTTTCTTGAATTTAATAAGGGTAATTATGTAATGATCCGGTTTTCGCTAGAAACTATTAAGAAATTGCATGCTCGCAAGTACGGGTCTTTTTAAAATTCTCAAGAAAATTAATCCAAATGCTTATATAATTGATTTACCTTCGAATTTTGGGAATAGTTTGACATTTAATATTTCAGACTTAGTAACTTATAAAAGTCTTTTTTTAACCCTGATAATCCTCTTGTGGATCTTGATGAGCCTACCCCAAGCTTTTCTTTGAGGGACTCCACTTGCCACTACTATCTACTACACCTGTCTCATTTGCAGCAAAACATATTGATAGCATTTAGGATGACCAAATCATCTCCACCCGAGATGGTGGTTGCAAATGATATTTAGTGCGTTGGAAAAGTCGTCCTGAATCTAATGATGACTCCGGATCTATTGTAGTACTACAAGAGCCATCAAGAGCCTTACTCGACACGGTCGAGTTCTTCCTACCCCGAGAGAGTTGATGGGGACATCATACCGACTTCTTCGTACCTATCAACGTCGTTGACATTGTTTATTTCGATTTTACTGGACAACTGTTTAGTCCAGGTGTCGTAGTTATGTTTGATTCCATTTGGACATTGTTTGAGTCAGTATTTATAGTTGAGATTGAGTCTAGTAGGTCATGTTTATTTTTAGCATTTTATTTATTTTGTTGCTTTTGTTTAGTCCCACATCGGAAGTAGGTGAAACTTGTAGTCAAGTAGAGCATATTTAAAGGGCCCAATTCAATGAATAAAGCAATAAAGTTTTGATTAAAAATCTTGTTTCTTGGTATTGGCTTGATCTATTTGGATTGAATCAATAGGTGGTGAAGTCTAGAACCGGGTGGTGATCTGTGTTCATATCCCAATCCAAAATTTAGCTTTTGATCTCACATCACCAAGCCTCCAGAACATTTAGGCTGTTCATTCCATTTGACTAGACATGAACAAGGTGAAGCTTCTCTCCCTCCTTCCAATAGAAACTTTTCTAGTTTTCCACTACCCATGTAGGAAGTTTGTGAAAGGATATCATATACAATGGCAGTGAGGATAGTAGTACAGAATTAATAAGGACCAGCCTGCCCCTATTGACTCTCTCTTCCACCCAGCTAATCTCTTATCAATTTTAGTGATCATAGGATTCCAATCCTCATGCAAAAGCTTTAGAGTCACACCCAGATAAGTAATTGGAAAAGCCCCACTCTTACAGTTCAAAGCACTAGCAATTTCCAGCTGCAACTGAGGATTATCTGTTGAAACAATGACTGAACTTTTATCAGATTGATTTTGAGCCCCAACCTAACTCAAATCCATATGGTAGCAATTTCAAACCTAATGCATTCCATTTTACTTTTACAGAACAACAAGGTATCATCTGCATATTGTAAGCTAACTATTTTATTGAAAAAGCCATCAGGACCCAACCCTTCTGTCTCTCCATTACTGACTGCCACATTCAACATTTTCGTAAAAGTATGAGCTGCCAGCACAAATAACAAAGGGGATAAAGGATCCCCGTGTCTTAATCCTCTCTTGGAACAGATAATCTTACCAGGATTGCCATTGACCAAAATATGAGACTTTGCTCCTCCTAGACACATGCGCATCCCACTGAATTCTATGTCCAAATCCTCTGGCTGTAAATACCTCAAATAAGAAATCCCAATCTAACATGTCATAAGCCTTTGCAAAGTCCAATTTCAAAAGCATACCATCTCCCTTTTTATTTCTATAGCAATCTGATACAAGTTCTTGAGCAACTGCACACCATCCAATATATATCTACCTTTTAGAAAACATGTCTGACATTTATCAATCAACACATCCAATTGGAATTTAATCTTATTGTCAAAACTTTTGTAACAATCTTATAGACTACATTCAACAAGCTTTATAAGTCTGAATTTTAACAGCATTTGCACCTTCCTCTTTTGGTATTAAGACAACATGATCATAATTCATTCTAGTAATATCCAAAGTGCCAGCATAATGTTCTGAAAATAATGCCATTATGTCTTCCTTAAGAATATCCCAAAATTCTTGAAAAATATTGCTGGAAACCCAGGACCTGGAGCTTTATCACTAGACATAGCCAAGGTAGCACCCTTAATCTTTGATTCACTAGAAGGTTCTTCTAATTCTTCAGCTCCCCAATCTTCCCTTTGATAAAATGTTTCCCAATCCCCAACTGATAAAATTTTAACAGCATTTGCACCTTCCTCTTTTGGTATTAAGACAACATGATCATAATTCATTCTAGTAATATCCAAAGTGCCAGCATAATGTTCTGAAAATAATGCCATTATGTCTTCCTTAAGAATATCCCAAAATTCTTGAAAAATATTGCTGGAAACCCAGGACCTGGAGCTTTATCACTAGACATAGCCAAGGTAGCACCCTTAATCTTTGATTCACTAGAAGGTTCTTCTAATTCTTCAGCTCCCCAATCTTCCCTTTGATAAAATGTTTCCCAATCCCCAACTGAATTCTATGTTCAGCTTTCTGACCAAAAATGGACTTGTAGAATTTAAAAAATGTCTTCTCAATCTCATTTTGTTGTTCTAGGATCCCATTTACTGACTGAATAGAAGTGATAGTATTCTTCCTCCTCCTCCCATTTGCAATTTTATGAAAATATGATGAATTAGAGTCACCCTCCTTTAACCAAGTCACTCTTGATCTCTATCTCCGCATTATCTCTTCCTCCTTCAAAATATTGTTAAAAGAATCAACAATTGTCTGTTTTTGAAGCTGTTCTACATCATCCATAACTCCATTTTCTTCCATTGTCTTAAAAGAAAGCAATTCATCTAGCAGTTTACTCTTTTGTTTCTTTTACACTATGAAAATGTTCCTTCATCCAATCCTTAATTACTCTTCTTAATTTCATCAACTTATACACCATCCTTATAGCAGCAGAACCATAAGCTTGAAATGAAGTCCATGCTGACTGAATAACAGACCTAAAAGAAGGCTCAGAAAGCCATACTTTTCAACCTGAAAATTTTCTTGTTTCTGTACAACTCAACTTTATTCAAGAGGATGGGACTATGATCTGACAATTGACTGGCTAATCCCTGCTGAAATTCTGTGAGGATACTTGTCATCCCATTCTATGCTAATAAAAAATATAATCCAGTAAAGCAAAAGATGGGTTACTTCTCTTATTGGACGGAGTAAATTGTCTACCACACAAAGGAAGATCATTTCATTCAAACTTTCTCACTATATCCCCAAATTCTTCAAAATCCTTCTCATGGGACCTTAGTCCTTTCCTTTCTGTCAAAAACCTGGTAACATTTAAGTCTCCAGCAACACACCAAACTCCCAAAAAAGAATTTCTAAAATCCCTTAACTCCTGCCATAATCATTGTCTCTCTCTGGCTGAGTGAGGACCATACACATTAGAAATAGCCCACAATGAAGAATCTTTATTATCTTTTAATGTCACTGACAAGGAATGAATGTCGTTCATCTCTGACTGCCAAGTCCATCTTTGTGATTGCCGTCCGGTTAATAATCCACGCGCTGAACCCTCAGCTGCCACATAAATCCATGAAATGACCTGGCTGATAGCAATAGATCTCAAGATAATTGGAGAAACAGAAGCCAATTTTGTCTCTTGAAAACACATTATATCAGCATGATTAAGCAAAAAAAAATCTTTAACCCCGGCTCTTTTAACTGTCTCCCTCAATCGCCTAACATTCCAAGACAAGATAATCATTGAAAAACAAATAGACCCAGGAAAGAAACTCAAGCTAACAAGCTTGAGCTCTTTCCCTTTCAATTTCTTTAATTAGTTCTACATCATCAACCATAGTACCATCATGACACATTTAAAAGCATACCACATTATTACCAAGAGTAACAATATTTCCAGAAGAATCAGAAGCAAAAATGACTTAACTAATGTAGTGCCAAGAATTAGAGAGTTTGACATGCCTGGGTCTACGCTAGAAGTTGCTTCCAGGCTCTTCCTGGCTGCATTATATTCTGCTTTCTCCATTATAGAGACTGAATCTGATTGCATGAGCCTGCCACTATGTCGAACAGCAGAAGGATACTTCTTCTTCCTCTGTCTGCTACCAACCACTTTATCAAAAGTGGGTTCCTCAGCAGAAGTAGCATCCATAATTGCTAAGGGGATAATATCACCAAGAATCCTCTCACCAGTGTCCAACCATGAAGTGTCCTCATGGGTATCAGCTCCAGAAAGCTCATTCTGTGTTCCCTATTCTCCTTCTGCATAAGTAGGCAGCATCCCATGT
The DNA here is from genome assembly GCA_038442645.1 of Agave tequilana. Classification (NCBI taxonomy): domain Eukaryota; kingdom Viridiplantae; phylum Streptophyta; class Magnoliopsida; order Asparagales; family Asparagaceae; genus Agave; species Agave tequilana. The sequence goes on along the minus strand of JAVJIF010012051.1, from coordinate 74,775 downwards.
GCACCCATATTCCCAACAACACTATATACATTCTGACTAGTACCTTCATCCAGAAATTGTGTGGACAGGGTTTAAGAACCCAGATGTCATTTACCTTAGTATACCAGGATGAATCAATAGAGAATGAAGGTTGAGAGCAAGGAACCAAACTCCAAGGACTGCCTCTGGTCTTATCCAACATTTTATCAGTCTTAACCACCTCAGATTCCTCTTCCATTGAATCATCCATTATATCATAAATCCTCTGCTGAGAAGAATAGTACTGATATGCCTCCGACCATAACTTGTGTGCACCCTCTCCCAATGGAGCCTTCCTGAAATCAGCAACTACTTTCCAGAAGCTTGATGCTGAACTACTAGGAGTGGAAACATCATCACCATATCCAGAGATAGCCTTAACTTTAGAGGGATTGTTAGAGTGACATTATTGTAATTTGGGCTTAGTGGAACTATTGTGATTTTATTTTATTTCTATATAAAATCTGTGGATGATCTGCTCTACCTACACATGTTAATTAGTGTGAGGATGAAAATAAAATCCATGTGTAGAATGGATGAAGAGACATGAATAAAATCAGTTTGGAGAATGTGTAACTCAAACTCAGCATGGGCAGAATGGATGACAAGACATTATTTGAAAAACAGACACATTTCCCAAGCTAATCTGTCTCTATTTGGTTCATTGAAGTGGATAATTCAATCAAAAGGCCAAGCATCACAATGGATGTCAAGAGAGGTTGGTAATGGTAATGATACGCTAATCTGGTATGACAACTGGATACCACAGGGAAGTTCGATCGATCATATTAATTTCACTTCTAGCTCCACTGCCACACTATTGTGTAGTTGATATAGTACTTGAGGGAGGTTGGCACATGACAGATCCTGAATTCCTCCCAATATGGCCACATGTCCAGCAACAACATTTCCCTGATATTCATACAAATGATTCAGATTCTTAGACCTGTAAGCTTTAAAAGAGGGTGAGTTCTCTTTTGCCTCAACATGGGATAATGTTAGACATGCTATGACTAAGTTTGATTTCATTAACCTAATTTGGTTTCATAATCATGGCCCAAAAATGTCCGTGTCTACTTAGAACTATTAAAGGTAAATTGCTTTCCAAAGAATTTCTAAAGAATCAGAGCATTATAGATTCTGATCTATGTGTCTTATGCAAGCAAAGTCCTGAAACTCTAGAACACTTATTCTTGGAGTTGAGTGCTCTTTTTCTGGACTTTGTGCAAATTGAAGCTAGGTATTGTTGGATCACCTGTTGCAAACCTACTGACAGAAGCAAAATTGCTATAAGATAGGTTCGAAAAGAAGAACAATCTCTCGATACTAAGTAGATGTGCATTCTTTGCTACAATATGGCACATATGGAAGGAAAGGAATGAGAGAGTCTCTCAATTGAAAGGAGAGGTATAAGATCATGGTTTTCAAAAAGGCCTATATGAAGATCTCAAAGAACTTATGGAAACATGCGATTGGAAGGTGGATGGGAATCAGAATTCTCTTTGTATTTTAGCAAATTGGGATGAATGATGAGTTTGTACCAATGCTTAAAATAACTATGACGTATCCATAATGTTTTTCCTTTGTTATGTTAATATAGGTTATAATGTAACGCATAACGTAGGTTACACGATTTAATATTTATTTAATAATATATATATATATATATATATATATATATATATATATAATATTTAAGAATTTGTATAAATAAAAAAATAATTTTAAAAAATTTTAAAAAAATATTAAAATAATATATAACACATTTAGCAAGTCTAACAATATTTTTTAGTAAGTATCACAATAATTTTTTACATTCACAAATTATATTAAGTTTGTAAACATAACAAATTTCATAATAAGTTCGCAAACGTAACAAACTATAACAAGCATGATAATTGAATTATAACGAGTATGATAATAAGCATGATAATTTTTAGCAATTATCTTTTGATTATATTATCTCAGCAATATTTTTAGCAATTATCTCTCTCTGCCCTCTCCCCTTAGATATTTCACTTTCTCTCCCCTAGAGATCGGAGGGATAGAGAGCAGAGACAGAAGAGAGAGCTTACATCTGTTTGGAGACGACGCCAGCGAGAACCACGACGGAGAACCACCAGAGATAGGTCTTATTCTTCTTTCTTCTTCTTTATCTCAGCGCTACCGTCGAGGTTGCAGAGACGACAGCGAGGTTGCAGAGAAAGGATTTTTTTTGGGGAGATTTTTTTTGGCCCTAGACCGAGCGAATTTGGGGGAGGGGTTTATAAAAAGTCGACTTACACCGTAACGTAAGTTACAGTGCATTACGTTAATAACGTAACTTAACGAACGTTACGGGCAAAATAACCATAGTTATGAAACATTGTATTTTTTAGCCCTGTTACGTAAAGATTGGTCGACGTTAGGTTATATAACGAGTTATAACTAGTTATATAACGGTTTTTTAGAACACTGGTTTGTGCTAGTGTATTGCTCCGATAACACATATTAGCTAATTGAGTTATGATGTAGTAGGAGGTGATGGCTATGGTCCTCTCCCTTCTATGCAGTCTAGCCTTTAGCTGATATATGTTATCAGGTAAGTGTTCTTGTATGTGTTTTTTGATATATGAAAGAAACTAACTTTCTCAGAGAGAATCATTTTGTTCTCTCACCTATTTCTAAACCGGTCTTCTTAAATGGAATTATGAAATCACTAGGCATTGCTATTTTTTCCTTGCAGTTCAAATACCTGCATACTATTATTACTGCATGAGATGCCAGAATTTTTGAGAAGAACAGTTACATTGAATGTTTCAGAGGTTTATTTAAATGAGAAATTAGATCTATTAATTGTTATCTTTGATGTTTCAATTCCCTACTTCTAATTACTTGCTTTTAGTTATGATATTTTCTATCCACAAGCTATAACTATTATGTAGTACAGTGTTATTGGTACATCTAATTTGAACATTTTATCTAATTATAGCTTCTTTCTGGAGTTATAGAATGTTAGACTTGCAAAAGCAGCTCTAAGGCCTGGTGCAGGGAACTTGGTAAATGGGATATTGCGGAAGCTAGTTTTACTTAAGGTTTGGAATCACAAAGAATGTGCATTAGTCTGAAATCTTTTATATCTTTTTCCGGGTTAAAACTTGTCAACCTCAATCTCTTTTTCATTTACTGATTCAGGCGACATATGCACTTCCCCTGCCAAAGGTTGAAGGTGATGAGCGTGCACAAGCACGTGTTCTTGCCACCATTCATTCTCATCCAGTTGTGAGTTTATGATTAAACCTTATTTGTACATCTCATATGAAGTATTTATGCAGTAGAACTTCCTTTGATTTAGAACCAATTTGATGTTATGACGTTAAGAGGGTAACATAAAATGCTGAAAAGAAAAACATTATGCTTGTTTGTGTCTGTTTAGTGGATGGTCAGGAGGTGGATAAAATTTCTTGGGCAAGATGAGGCTGTGAGACTAATGAATTGGAATAATAGTAATCCTAGCTTCAGCCTCAGGTTCTGATTGGATCATATTTCTTTCACTCAGTAGATCTTAAATTATTTGCTGATCTGTATATCTGATGAACAGTCACTTCTAATGCTAGGGTGAACACATGGAAAGGTTATACGAGGGCTGATCTTGTTAGTCGACTGAAAATTTGAAGGTGCTTTGTTTATCACTTCTATTTATGGCAATAGCTTAATTAGTATAGCATTTGATTTTTTTTTTGGGAGGAAATATAACATTTGAATATATTAGAAGAATGTCAATTGCAAGAACTTGTTAACAAAAAAGATTATGGTTCATTGTATTGTTCAATCTGGGTTAGAGAATTCTTTCAATTCAATGCTTTCATGCTTCTTATTTGAGATTCTACTTCTCTTAATTGTGCTTTCAGTTGTACCATATTCTGTATGACATTATTGCAAGGTTGCAATTTAACCTCTAAATTTCTAAACCTAAGATATTCTTTTGCACCCAAAAACTAAATTACTTGCAAGCATGAAATGCAAAAGCATTGCATTTGACATGATCCTCTCTCTCAATCTGTTTACTCAATAAAATCTTCTTACATTATTATTGTTTGCCCATGATCCATCAACTTATGCCTTGTTTGAAGTAGTTATTTAACAATAATTATGAAGGAGTTTGAACCATGTATCATTGAATAGAGCTAAGCCGCATAAACTTCAGTATTTTCTATTTTCTGGGTTTCTCAATATGCATCTACTACTACTACTACTATTTGGTATTTGGCTGTTTGTGAAGGATTATTCAAATTTGATAATATGAAAGCCAATATGAATTTGAATAATCCTCCACAAACTGCGGAATGTTAGGGGAAATGTTACGAAAAATGGGAAACAAACAAAAAAGCATTTATGGAATTAAAAAAAGGTGACAGTGAAAATAATTTTTGAGGAACTTTTGTATGAGACCAATAAAGAAACTATCTGGATAAGATAAAAGAAGCCTTTTGAAAACTTTGAGGAAACAAATGTAATACTATTTGAACAGATGTAAATATGATTTGGAACTGTGGAAACACTTTAACTGGGGAAGTTAATTTAGCGACATATGCTACTTGCAGTTTGGATGAAAAACCTATATGTGATTATTTATGACATCAAGTAATTGGCCTGTCTTCAACGTGGAAAGCCACAACCATGTGATGCCATATCATTAATGATGTTGTGTTGCTTTTTTGCATTGTCTGCATGGGTAAGAGAAATAGTGTAGACTTGTGAAGACAGGAAAACACTTTCTAAAAATTTCTCAAACTACTCCGAAGGATATATGTTAGAAGTGCATCAGTATGAGTTTTAATTGCAAAATGAATAAGGAAGGTTTCCTTGACTGCCAATTGGCCTTCTAAGATTTATAGCAAGTCCCTTCTTATTAGTAGTTTCTTAAGTAATATTTTGCGATCTACTTGAAGAGTTGTCGTGATGGCAGCAATTTGAGGGGAAGTCACAAGGCTGTTCAATCTTTCATTGAACCTTACACTCCACAAAAGACCCCAATTTGATAGGAAGAGGGTAAGATGATGATGAAGTGCTTCAACACATCCTTTTTAATCATGTTATGTGCTTCCTTTGATTTCCTGTTATTGTTAGAGGTTATATCATTGGACTTCTTTCCTAAATAGCAGTTAGTTTTGATTCATGTGTTGTTATTGTCTTACTTTCATTTGGTGTTCACCTTTTCGAGCAATAGAAAAAAGATACCACAATAGTTTACTGTATGTATTACATGCTACATTTATGGTCATATTCAATCATTTTTAATATAAATGGACACCATGTGTTTCTAATGATCCATCAGAAGGCAATTGAAGTATTAATACACAAGAAACTGGTTTCTTGACATTCCTTTTGTATATACATGTTGTTGGATGTTTCTGCATAAGTTTCTGGCATGGACATGCACATATATTGCTGTTTGCATTTTTTTTTTTTTTTTGGGAGAAAGGATGGGGTCTGCTGGTTGTATCGCTGTGGAAAATTTAATTGTCTTCCTATATCTTATAATCCCTAAAAGGTAGCTATCTTCTTTTTCTTGAGGAAAAAGAAGCACAAGAATTAGCTCCTTTTCCCTCCTTTTCCTTCACCAATGAACTAGAGGCAATTAGGTTTGAGTTGAAATAGCATACAAAAACTGTCGTCCCTGGCACATATTTACACTCAAAATGCTCAGTTACCTTCTAAATCTTGCTCATGAGTCTTTTGCTCCTATGGAACCATGTGGTGTTGATACATAGAACTGCACAATTATCTACACATGATTTCATATTTCCTGTGAGTGTATGTAAATCTCATTGAACGTTGACTTTTCAGAAAATTAACTTTAACTATTAAAAAGTGGATCTTTGTCCACAATATAAAGGTCATATTTGTCAAAGAAAAAAAAAATGATAACTGGAAAGCCATTCCTTTGAAATGAAAATTATTCCCGCAATAGATATAGAAAATTGCTTTCTGCCCCTGAAGTGTGCAAACTTTAGCATGTTCTGAATAACTTTTATCATTATTTTTAACTTTCCAAATTTATTTGTTAACTCAGGTTCCACATGAATTGTCTACGTACACTGATGATTTTGTTCGCATACAGACTGGCATGCAGGTATATGCAAAAGTACTGAAATGTCATCTTGTCTATATGATTTAGTTTGTTAATATCCGAATATGTTTCATTTTCTTGAGAATTAAGGAGCTATTTTCTATTATACATCAATAGTAATTTCTAAACTATTTTAGGAACATGTCACACTGCAGTCCAAATCCATAGACTTAAGCATAACCAACAACCCTAGTTGATCATTTTGGATTTTGTACCAGTCTTTTCTGTTCTTGGACCATAGTTATCATATGTATATGAGTGAATCAAGGGTGTCCTGGGTAACTGGTATTAGACACTCACGCATGTTACATTGGAAACTTGTAGGAAACTGCAGTTTTTCTTTAGGACATTTTCCTCTACTTATATCACACTTGTAAAAAATGATTGTAAAATGATACTTTAATTACTAAGGTAACGAGCTTGTGTAATTTGAGGACCCAAGAACCTAGGGTGGCTAATTCTAGCCATCTTCTTTTATATAAAGTGAATATGCTACTTCTACATAAACAACCCTCTACATCTTTTAATATTTTATATCTAACACTTGAAAAATCTTAGTTTGAATTCTTTTTTTTTTTTCATTTGCTCAGGCTGTCATCCAAGCTGGATTACTAAAAGAAGGTTTATGTTCAGTTCAAGATGAGAGTGCAGGTCAGCACTTTTCTAACAGCAATCAGAGGATCAAAACTTTCTCTGAATGGTTATGATATTGGTTTATTTTGTTAAAGCTGTTGTGCTATTTGAACCTATAACATGACAAGGGCTAGCTACTAACCAACTGTTACATCCACTGTCAATACAAACTTATTTAAATGCTATCCCACTATTACAGATCCTACCTGTCAAATATATTCCGCTGATTACCGACCTTTTTAAAAATAAAAAAAAGTGGTGCAAGCATTTTGCTTCTTCTGTTGTACTCATTTTAGGCAACATCTTTTCTTACTTTATTATATTCATGAACAGACCTGATTTTTGTCCATACAGTGCTCTTGCCTCATGTTATAATACACTTTACTACTCAAAAGTTAAATATTTGACAGAGCACTCTATACAGAGGAAATCTTTCTATGAAAATTCTGTTTCTCAAGAAGATTTGAAATGGAATTATCTGTTAGTACCTTTTGACAGGGTATAAAAGTTAGTGTTCTTTGGTACAAGAAAATGTATACGTCCAAAGTATATTGACACTATGAGCTGCCGGAACTCTGGGTATGAGCAATACCTAGTAAAGTTAGTGTTCTTTGTTAGAGGAGAGATAAACTCAGAGAGCCGCTAATTGTAGTGTTTGACAGTTTTATGGCAATTTTTTGGGCTTATAGCAGGCATTATTCTGTTTCTCAACATATCTTATAGAATATGAACTTCTCATTTGTTGATATAATTTTATAAGTTGATCAGTGTTCATTTTCAATGCGTTTTTCATGATTTATCATTTTGACACACTGCTACAATGAGCAATAGATCCATTACTCTGAATTATTCAAAATAAATTTGTGTGAACAGGAGTGCATCTGAGTAAAGATCACTTGCTGATTCCACTTGTACATGTTTGAATTATTTCCCAGCTTCCGAACTTTGTACTCACATGCCTGTGCGCATGCACGTAATTCACAATGAAGCTTTATGTTTGATTCAGAATTTTGATGCCCAAACTTTAATCATATTCGAATGTGTAATTTGTAATGGCAAATGATTTGTGGTCAATGTAGGAATATGATTGGCCCCAAAAAGCTTGTCAATTGTTCCTCGTAGCATCTATCCTATTAGGGTTGTATTCAAATTCTACTTGGAGATATCATTTCCATGTATCGAGCTTACCAACAGTGTACTTAAGACAGTCTCTGCATAGTTTTTTAAAAAATTATCTTCTATACTTGCATTAAGGAGGATGTTCCAAATTTCAATTGTTGATCTCTGGGGTAGGCCTTAGAGATGAATGTAATAAGCTGATGTAGATATACTTTAATGTTAATTGTCTATGTTTTCTTCTCAAACTTGTGGCAATGGATGCCTGACACTGAATGATACAATTCATTATCGACTGCAAGTGCCACTCTAGTCGAGTGGTAAAGCCTCTTTGTGTGGGCAAGAGGTCTCAAAGCCCATTTGCACTGGGCTACAATTTATTAGGGGAAAAAAAGGAAAAAAGAAGGGGAAAATGCATTTTCATTTTCAACTTCTGACATAACCTAAGCAGAATTGGAATTTGATCCAACTATGTGTCTTTTATAATTGATCAACATTCATTTTCAGGTCTTGTGGTGTCTGTGTTGGACCCACAACCCGGAGAAACCATCATTGATTGCTGTGCTGCACCTGGTGGAAAGACGCTTTTTATGGCATCACGCATGAGAGGCCAAGGTAATCTTTTAATAGAGTAATATGTTCAGAAAATGGTTTGCTTCTATATGTGACATGTTGTCATCGAGTGTTGGTGTTTGTTATTAATTAAATGTTTTTCTCCATTTATTCTCTGTGCATGTTTTCTTGTCAAATTTATCAGCTACCCATCCTTTAATGATTTTGTGCCATAAACAACTTCCCAGAGTGTTACAGCTTCCTATATTTTTCTTGGATTCTATCCCAGTCATCATGGATCTAGCTAATGCAACTTTTGGTAAAAGATAAGATTTAATTTGGCATCTCATTACAGATCAAATGATACTTGCAATGTGGAAATTTGGACCCTAACAGTACTGATTAAATTAGATTCAGTACTGAAGGAGTATCAAATGCGGAGCTTTATGTTCCAATTGGACAATTTACTTGACATGCCTCAGAGTGGACTGTGTCCCAATGGTTTCTAAATCAGTCCATCTTACCATTCATTACTTTCTGTATGTGTGACAGGTAGCAGTATACTATGTACAGAATATAAACGAGCAGTTTTTCTTGTTTCCAAATCATCTCAAATTTTCACAACAAGATTTAATGACAGATTATTTTTTTTGACAGCATTAGACTGTAGTTAAATCTAATACGAAAGCAGTTATGCTATTTGGAGAAAGGAGCTGATAATTACATATTCTCAAATTATAAGACGATCATTAGGTCCTACTGAGCATAATTCAAACATGAACTGGATCAACTAGTAACATTCACCATATCTGAAATTTCTTCATCCTCTATTGTAATCTAGGTGTACTTGGCATCAATACCATACCAGTGATTCCCTGTTGCAATTCATCATATTTCTAGGTCATATAAATATATACATACATGTATATGCACGCTCACGCACATGCACAAATACACTATAGGTACAATGAACATACTGCACAAACATATCCTTTTCGTGAACATCACCGGTTTCTTTGTCAGTGACTGCCACCTTCAAACCCTACTAAGGTGGGTTGGTTAGTTCTTGAAACTTAGTTTACTTCTAGTATATATGCCCTCTTCTAAAACTAGTTTGAATCTTAGAAGTTAGAAATATCTCATCATGTTGCAGGCAAGGTATTGGCAATTGACATAAATAAAGGCCGCTTAAGAATTCTTAAAGAGACTGCCAAGTTACACGATTTGGATGGTATTATCACCACTTGCCATGCCGACCTTCGATTATTTGCTGTAAGTAACATGCGACACAACAGAAAGAATAGCAAATTATGAGTCTCTATAACAGGGTATTATGATTTTTTTAAAAAAAAAAGTTATTTCATCATATATATGTTTTCTGTTGGACTGTTAACATTTACAGGGAACCGTGAGGTTTTTTTGTAAAACTGTGAATCTCAATACCCCGACATCTTTACATGCTGCAATATCCGTGACTCTGTTACAATTGTTATGTGATCTTATGTAACACTATATGCTGCCTTGCTTGATTGGGTGGTTGCATTCCATTGTGAAAGAATTCAGTGATCGGGAATGCATGGAAGATCCTTCACGACCAATGTCTCCCAATGGATATTTCTCAAAGATTCACATTAAGGAAGGAACATGTTTCTCTGTGAAGTGAGATTACGGAAAAAGAACATTGGGTTTCTTCTTAGAAGAATGTATTATGCATTAACTTGCTGTAGAAGTTATACCTTCCAGAACTTTGTAACTGAAAATGTATGTCTGCCTACTAATAAGTAATCTAGGTTTCATGACAGGAGAATTCATGCAATAATATATATTGATCCCGATTTAGCCATGAATTCAGTGGATTGTTGTTAGGCATAAAGCTGGTTATAGATTTTTTAAAATTTGGTGCACTACAACTTGTTTTTAGAAGTTAAACCATCCACATTAGATAATGCTGGTTGGTTAGTGCTAATGTATTTTTTTTCAATATATCTTGACCTTTGTGTGACACAAATTCTAGAATGTTAGCTTTTTCCCAGTGTAATTAGATTTGTGGTATTCTTTGGTTCATGATATGGGTATAAGTATGCGGTGTGCTACTTGAATAGTATGCAGTACGAGGAATAACTATGCATGATATTTGTTTGCATGCTGACAAAGAAGAGAAATACACATATTTTTGAAGACATGTAAAATTAACAATTATGATAATAGAAACTTTTATCTTTGAGTACCTATATTGTAACCTTGACACTTATTAAAAAATTAAAAAGCAAACTACTTTAACTAAAATTGGATCATAATGCTAATTATATTAATTTTTAAAAAGTTCAAATTCCAAACTTTAAAGCCATAAGTGTGAGTCTCAAAAACCAGAAATTTTAGCGCTGAGTACCTCAAAAGTAGTCATTGCATCAATTGATCACCATTGCTTTTGTTTTATTCTTGGGTTGCCAATTTTGATGATCCGGATTGGGGATGCACCGCGAAACAGAAAATACAAACTGAATTACAATTTGAAAGGTGTAGAGTGAATTACTTAGGCAACACTGGTTTTGCCACTAAGGGATACAGTTGTCATATATATATATATATATATATATATATATATATATATATATATATATATATATATATATATATATATATTTGAGAACACAAGATGGAGCTAGAGTTCCAGCCATAATGTTTGTGCGTGCTCGCGCGCGTTTGTCATATAATTTTTACTTGATTGATCTTCATATTTTTTTCTGCTCCTGAGCTGGCCACCGCACGTTCTCACTTATTTTTTGTTATTCACTTTCTTTTTGCAGGAAAAGAATATATTGAAGTCTGATAAAGTATTGTTGGATACTCCCTGTTCTGGATTGGGAGTGCTTTCCAAGGTATCTTTCAGCTGAACAAAATTGGCTTCAATTTACTAAACAACATAATTTACTAGATAACATGGAAATAGAAGATAAATTATGATTCATGAAACTTGTTCTGAAAATTTGATCTACTATTGCCATGAAACCTGTAGTAAACATTTTGATTATTTAGAAATGAACTGCTTATAGAAAAATATGCAAGCTTCGTGTGTATGTCATTCATAATGTTTCATCCACTTTTAGGTACTTGACAGTCTTGACATTAATATCAATAATGATATGTGCAAGTCTTACGTACTATTTCACACATATGCATTTACTATGTTGGTGAGCTCAATAGCCTATTTGACTTCGTTGAGCAGGCCTGGTTTGATTTGGCTTGTTTATAAATTCATGCAATTCGAGCAAAGATAAAATCGAGCTAAATATCGAGTCAAGCATGAAGTGTTCGCGAGTAGCTCGTCATTGTTTGACAGCCCTGAACCTTGGTGACTCCTTAGATTGCATCTAAGGAACCACACTAGAAACACTTCACCTATATATATTTACTAGTCTTCTAGCACGTGTTCATAAAAAACAGTGTTTTAATCGTTCAATTTTAGATTATAAATATCATATATGCAAAATTTCAAGAAAATTTAAATGCATAACACATTATTAATTTTTTAAGTCGTTCGTAATTTTGCATTATTGTTTTTGAAGAATAATTTTACATGAAAATTATTGGCAGTTTTCATACTCATTGTATGATTTCCTTTTTCCTTGTATGACCAAATTAGTTCAGAGTAAGCTAAAAAAGGAAAAAAAAAATTGTATTTAATGTGTTGGGTTTAGAATATATCACAAACATGTATTTGGATGCATAAAATATAAAAGGTAAGTATTTGATTGTTAAGAAAGTTGAGCATAAGTGAAACCATGTGGGTATATAAATAAAGTAATACAAACATTGGGTATGGAAATAATTTTTTTGCCTCCAACAATAAATGTTCAAGACTATGGTGCATGAACAATATTCTTATAACTGGAATTGTTTGATGTGGGGCCGAAGGAAAATAAATCGAAATGGGTGTGTAATCAGTCGCCATGGCAGGCTACACACCCAATTCCAGTTATAATAGTAGGGGGTGTGTGTATTTGAATGCTATATATGTTGGCTACTTTTCGGAAGGATTTAAAGTGGAATTCTTCCCATCCAAATTTAATATTAGGCTATTCAAATTAACTATCCACTCTCTTAAAATAGTTCTATATCATTTAAATTGACTACAAATAAAAAAATAAATGTTTTGAAGTCCCCCCAAGCATCTATGGCACAAATGAACAGCCGAAAGTAACACGTTTCTTAAATCTATGATTTTAGGCATACAAATTCTCGTTCCAACCATTTGATCATGATCTAAACATTTAAAAATCCTTCCCACCAATTTTTATTATGTTTAAAATGTTTCACATTGTCAAACTAACCAACTCACTATTTAAGCCGTCCATTTTGTGCCTACTTAATGCATGTGGACAGAAACATCTAAAATATTTGATTTTTGTTTTTGGACACCTAAAGATGTAGATCAACTTGAATGGAGAGAATTTTCATTTTGCTTGTCGTAACTGAAGAAAATTAAAATTTGGGAATCAAAGAGATCAATTGATCTCATCTCTTGGATTCTATTTATAGTAGATTTGGACTTTTACATAAGACACTCTAAGGACTTTTACGTAAAACACTTCATACACAATAAAGCCAGAGCATGTATATCATATATGTCTAGCTTGTTACAAGTGATCTGAACATGTCACTTCCCAAGAGGTTTGCTAAATAAATATGCTAACTGATAAACATACTCCACATATCTAGTCTCAATGTTTTTTTCCACAGCATGATATTAAGTAATGACAATCAACTTGGATATGCTTCTTTTTTTCGTGAAAACACAAGATTGTTTGTGGTATGGATGACTGCTTGATTATGGGAAGACACTCTCATGAGAGAACCAAATCCATAACCAAGCTCATCAAGAAGTCATATCCTGTCTAACTCAAGAGTCGTATTTGTAGTGAATTGATACTTTCACTGTACACTAGATTTAGAGACAACACTTTTCTGCTTGCTTCTTCATGAAATGAGGTTACCTCAAACGAACACACAAAACCCCATAGTAGATTTTTTTTATGTGATGGTAACCAGCCTAGTTTACATCTGAGAAACCTGTTCTCGATAATGTCAACAATATGAGCACAACAAGCCTTTTCCAATCACCTCTTTGATATCTAAGAGTTTTGATGATTGCAAAGTCTTAGGATCAGACGTAAACCAACTCACAACACTTACCGGATATGCAATGCTCGGTCGAGTGGAGATCGTTAAGTTTTTCAACCAACCTCCTGTATATTCCAGAATCATGCAGTAGCTCCCCAAATAGCAACTTAACATGCAAATCCATAAAAGCATCCATTGATATGCATCCAGCATCTCGTCAAATATCATATTAAGGACATACTTTTCTGTGGCAACGAGAACCCCTTCTTTGATCTAGCTGTTTCAGTACCTAAATGGCACGAAATTAACCCTATAATATCGGCCGATATCGGGGACGATATGGCCGATACTTCTAATATTGACGGTCAATATTCATAATATTTATACTAAAAATCATTGATCGATACCGATCTGAGATTTTTAAACCATGCTAAAAGGTTTCGAATATTACCTAGATCTTTGATGTGGAAATTTTGTTGTATATAAGCTTTCAAATTATGGATGCCTCTCTCGTCATCACTTGTAATCACGATATCATCAACATAAACCACCGATAAAATCTTCTTAGCCTGTTGACAACAATGTAAGACAAAGTGGTCATTGTAGCATACTCCATAACGGAAATGCTTCCGCCATCGCATCAAACTTACCAAACGACGCTGGCAAAAAGCGGGAACAAATGGTATTTGGCGAAGTCCTCATCTGATATTATGACTTTTCTAAAGTGTGGAGTCACTTGCTAAGGAGCAGTAACATGTGCAGTGGTCTACTTTTCTTCTAATCCACTATCTCGTCCCCTGTACAACAACCCATACGACCACCTCCGCTGCTTGTGCCCTTACCAAGGCAACCACTACTTTGACCTCCCCTGCTGGTAAAATATCCATGCTAAGTAATCATCATTGATCTACTGAGTGGAATCTCATGTAGTAAAGGATGGACAATGTGCACTATCTGAAAAGATCTTCTGAAGAATGTGGTACGTCTCCAGTGATGATACTATGAAGATTGTTCCTCCAACCTCTAATAACTAACAAAACACCAAAACACCAAAGACCTAAACCTACAATTAACACCAAGTAATTGCCAACGACCTAAACCTACAAGCAACACCAAGTAAACACCGACAAATGATCCTTCCTCGAAAGTTAAACAATCATGTTAAATCAATTGAAGAAGAAATTGAATCGTGTGTATCATTAATGAGGGCAATGCTTGAAATCGGCATGACAATTACATAACTAGGAAACTCTACTCCTAAAGAATTAGTATTACATAATCGTAATCCTAATATTCTTTAACACTCCTTGCAAGCTCACGATGAATAGAAAATTGTTAGTTTAGATGAATGGAGAAAAAAAGAAAAATTTGAAAATATTTGTCTGAAAAATCTTAAGTTGTCTGAAAAAATATTTAAGCCACGAGAGGACACTTTAATAACGGAATAGACTTTGGCATCGAGCGAGGCAAAAGGGGTTTGGCTCTAGGCACATGTTACGTGAGCGTGGCTCAGCGCAGGCACGAGCTGGGCATAAGAATGACGATCATCAAAAAAAAAAAAAAATCTTGAGAGGCTCTAATACCATGCTAAATTTATTGAAGAAAATAAACTGTGTATCATTGATGAGGGTAATGTTTGAATATATAAGTATGATAATTACATAATAAGGAAACTCTACTCCCAATACAATTCGTATTGCATAATCTTAATCCTAATACTATTCTTTAACAAATCCAAACATATCCTCCCCGAGGATCAAAACACCTAAACAAAAGATCCTCCCTTGGGGATCTACACACCCAAACAAACGATCCTCCCCTAGATATAAACACCGAATAAATAACCTAGACAAGTGATCCTCCCTCGGGATCTAAACAACTAATTCAAAATCACCAAATTCTCTAGTATCCAAAAAGAATACATAACTTAAAGAGAAAATAACAAAGGAGATCTTTTTTCACTATTAGTGTTCACGTGAACAATAGTGCGATGATATTTTTCACGATGAACAATAATGTTTTTTATACTGATATGAATTTGAATCAGATTATATCAGAATAAAGGAAAAGAAAATGAAAAAGAATATCTAGATGATGACTCAGGTGATGGTGGGTAGAGATAATGACGATGAATGTTGCAAATGATTGAGAGCCCTAGGACTCTGATACCAAGAAGAAGATTAGGTTTTGGGAATTAGGATCTCATCTCTTAGATTTTATTTATAATAGATATGAACTTTTACATAAAAGTCCCCATAGGACTTTTACATAAAACACCTCATCCCATATATTATTCTCTAACACTAACATTGAGTTTGAATCGGAAGGGTTTGCTTCCAAATCCTTCCCAAAGGAGCCAACTCTACATGCACGCGTGCGCACACACATATTAACACCTCTGTTATACACTTTTTTAAAATTTTACTAAACATAAACTGATGGGGGCTTTGGGGTGGATCATTATATGCCATTTGCTTGAGTTCCAAATTGTCAAATGTAGGGAAAACTGTTGCTTAATAATGCTTTCTTGTGCACTCCTTGTAATGTTGAGTTAGTAGGAGATCTTGTTTTCTGCCCTTTCTTGTACTTTCTTTTTTCTGTCTTGAGAGAACTAATTCCCTGCTTTCTTGGGCATTTTTAAGAGGTCAGACTTGCGTTGGAATAGAAGACTAGAAGATTTAGAACAGCTGAAGCTTTTACAGGATGAGCTCCTCGATGCAGCTTCCAAGTGAGGTTCTTGTCTTCCTTGTATCATTTGGGCAGCTACAATTGAACAGAATCCATATTTTGTGTCACTATGAAGTATTACTGGAGACTGATGGTTAATCCTCTAATTATCTCTTTACATTCAAACAGACACTTAGGGATGATTTTTTGCAATTGTTGTATCAAATTTTGAGAATGGTCAGGGGTCACTGCTGGTGAGCTTGCACTATTGCACTAACCAATTGAAGGCCACCCACCGTACTATACATTAATATGATAAATTTGAACTGTGTCTTTCCTATTTTAACCTATTATGGAAGCTTCCACTATATAATTGCCTTATTAATGTGAGTTGATTTAATTTTAGATTTATTTAAATGTCAGTTGACCTTATCTTAGATTCATTCTTGTTAACTGTTGGCAGCTGTCAGGGAACAGTTCTGACAGACTTCCTTTGTTATATTCAAATCTGACATTTAAGCATGCATAATAGGTTGGTAAAGCCTGCTGGGATACTTGTGTACAGTACTTGTTCCATTGATCCTGAAGAAAATGAGGAGAGGATTGCATCATTTCTTCTTCGACATCCGGTATGTCTATTCCTCAGCCGCAACACAACATTTTTCTTATGTAACATACAACATCAAGAAGACTTTCTTTTTCCCCCTCTTCAAGGTTTTAAACTATTTTTTTATTGTTTTGTTGGATATTATGTGTGCTTGAAGACAACTTAACAATTGGGAACTTGTAATGACTTCAATTTTGTATGGGTTCATATTATAATATTATATACATATCAAGTATTACATATTTTGCATGTTATTGCATATTAATTTATACTTGACTTTTTCTTAGCTTATGAGAACTTATGGGAGTTTGCTACCTGTTGTATGAGATTAATTTGCAGTTTGAATATGGTAGGTTTTACCTATGAGCTGACCTTACTAGGTTTTATGTAAAGCCTTTTGGTACTCCTAGTTTGATCGGCCAGTTAGTACCAAATTTGATGGGAAAGATTAAATGATTGTGATGATAGGGAAGTATATGGGTATTGGATTTGGATGAACACATAGCACATGAAGAAAATTCTAATAGGATGGCGCTGATTGATGAAGTCTCTGGTCTTCCGTACTAGAAATCTTATTGACTGACAATAAGACTTCCATTATTATGCAAGTTAAATTTGGACAAGGGTTAAGGAGGGTCCACACAAACTGGATGAACCTAATAGAAACAAGGATTTGTAGAGCTAGCATGGAGAAAGTGAGAATTGCACATGTTCGGAGAGGTAGAATTGTACAAACTAAAGACAAGTTGATGAAAAAAACAGGTTTGAGATGGTATAAGCGTGTTAAGCAAAGCGCTGAAAAAGTTTCATGTTCAACGGTCAGGAGTGAGTAGGGGAATTGAAATCAACTTGGATAGAAGCTATGAGATTTGGAAAGGTTTGATACAAGATGTTCCCTCAATAGGAAGGGATGTTTGGCGAAGGAAAAGGATTTAAAAATTCCGGTCCCATTAGTCATGGATAGGTTTTAAGCTTAAGTTCTAGGCTTATAGCTATATAAATTGACAATAGGTATGTATATATCTCACCAGAAAATGGTTTAAATTAGGACATAAGTAGGACCAACTGCTGCCGCGATTCAAAAGTTCAAAATGTGCCATTATCTCGTCTGAACTTTCTTCATGGGGATGTGATCCCGTAGGTAACATTTGAGTTACAAGATACAAGTAGAGGTTTGGTCGGCAGGTAAGGCACTGTCCTTGTCTCACCTGCCAAGTTGTTGCAACGTCTATACAGTGACTTAATTAAGGCTATATCTTGTGTTGTGAAACTCCCAACCTCTTCCATTCCTGGACATCCAGACATCAAATGATTGACCTGAAAACAGAGAATGATGCACTTGGCAGACCTTGTTCAATATGCTCGTTTCAATACTATTCCGGTTGTTGGTGTGTGGGTGCGTGCATGGTTAGCCTTTTCTGATTATATTTGAGAATATCATATTCAAACTGATCAATGTTAGGGATTGTTTTGCTTTATTGCCTTGAGAAGTGATTTCAGAAATGTGACATAATCATCTACTTTATGCACATTCTTGTTCTATAATATACTAATTCACTAATTTGTGTAAAATGTGTTCTAGGAATTTGTTCTAGATCATCTACATGGGCACGTTCCCCCAAATTTCATCACGGAGAAAGGCTTTTACTTTTCGAATCCAGTGAAGCATTCTATTGATGGGTCATTTGCAGCTCGGCTCATTCGGTTATCACACCACCCAGCATAATTACCACGTTAGTATCGTACATTGTTATTGTCTTAAACCTTTTTCCATCAAAATGGGGTCAACTATGGAGCACGGCTCAAGATCGGGAAGATCCAAAGGAGTTGACCAACGTTTTGCATTTCCTCAGTTGTTTAATTTATAAGTGTCTCACTTTCAGCTTTTATGTTTTGTTTATCTCGTACTTCAACAATATTAGGAAAGTGCACGTGCCATGCACGTGTTATATAGCACCATGATTATGACAAGTATAAGCACGTAATATGGTAATTTCTTATTTAGTTAGAATATTAATAACAAATATAAATTTAGATTCATGTATTTTAAGTTTTTTAAATTAGCCTCTATTTAGATGTAGATCTATTTTATTTATTTCTAAAAATTTATTTCAACAACTTGACACACGCGCACACGCACGCGCACACACCACGCGCGCGCACACACACACACACACATGTAGTTCAATATAATTCCAGAGCCCTCTATCTAGATTTATTTAAATTGAATTATATTAATCTTAATGTAATAAAATTATATAGGCTTCATCTTATAATTATATTTTATCATAACTTCCAAATATATTTAATAGATAGACAATATTTTTTTTTCAATGCCCAATATGCTCACTTATGGAGAA
Organism: Agave tequilana; assembly: GCA_038442645.1. Lineage (NCBI taxonomy): Eukaryota > Viridiplantae > Streptophyta > Magnoliopsida > Asparagales > Asparagaceae > Agave > Agave tequilana. The sequence continues at coordinate 55,589 of JAVJIF010012051.1, read as the reverse complement.
AGAGATATAACTTAAAGGGTATAATTAGATTTTTCATAGTAGTTACTTAACAAGTATAGTAAACTCTCTTGATCAAGAAGTAGCCGAATCTCTAGTTAAAACTAGAGTTTCAATTTACTTAGGTTCATAACTTAATTTTTATTTAAAATTTAGTTTTAATTTAATTAGGTTTCTTATAAGAAGCAGTTATCCATATCAAATTACAACTTAAATTTAATATAAAAGAAGTTTCAATGTTATTAAGATTCTTATAAGAAAAGTATATCCATATCAAATTAGAATTTAAATTTAATATAAATGAAACTCGTTATTAAATTAAAGTATCAACTTAATTTGGGCTCTAATAAAAGAAATCTATCAAAATAGAATAAAAGTACAACAAAGATTTCAAATATATATATGATACAAACATATTTAATTACAGAATTTAAAAATGATAGGGAAAAATATGAGGGGCTCGTGGGGGACAAAAATGTGCACGTGTCGTGTTTCAAACTTTTCACTTTAAATGCACATGAAATTCTGGATTGTTTATTAGATTAAAATAGTACTTTTTCTACTTTATAAAATCCTTATTATAAATTGAGATTCAAATTTGATAAGGTTTTCATTTAAAAGTAAAGTAATTTCTTTTACTTTTGTTTTGTACTTTCCATTGAAATAACTAAATTAGAATCAATTGCTACTTATCTATTCATAAATTTAATATTATCTATCAATTATATTTTATCTTACTACTATAGAGATATAGAGTAAAGATAATATCTACCAATGAGCTGTGACTCAATGGTATAAGAGTGGTAGTGGGTTGTGGGTGTCTCAGGCTCAAGTTTGCCCATGACATATGTTTTAAAAAAATGAAAATAATATCTAAATATAGTGTGTGTGTGTGTGTGTGTGTGTGTGTGTGTATTTGTTACTTTTTCCTTTTGTTTTACCTTTGATATTCTTTTCGTACATTTTTCCAAATCTATTTTGTTTTTCTTATACTCATTTCGCTTTTTCTTGCACTAATCTTTATTTTTTCACTAATTTTTCTTTCTTCTTTCTGATTATATTATCTTTGCATATTCTAAATTTTTGTTCATTATTTAATCCTTTTAAATTCCATTTTTTATTGTTTTGTTTGGTTTCCAATAACCAGGTTCGTATTGTTTTAATTTCTTGTTTTTTTTCCTTTCATTAATGCTTCAGTCCTCATAATATTTTTTTTTATTTCTTTCTTTTTATCTTTTCTTCTCTTGTTCTTTTTATCATCTTATGTTATTTTCATTCCAATTTTTCCTTTCCTTTTTTCCTATATTATTCCACTTTTTTTAAATTTTAGTTTGATTTTTTATATAAAATTTTCTTCTCTTCTTTGATTTTGTTTCTTTAGTTTTAATATCTTTCCATGTTTCTGTTTCTTTTTATTGTGTTTTCTTTGTTTTCTCTTTTCCATTTTCCCTTTTATTAACTTATTTGTTTTCAATTCTTTTTTTTGACTTTTTATCAAGATATATTTTATTTTTCTATTTCTGATTGTTTCTTTCTTTCCTTCCAATTTTTTTCTAAGATCTATTCACTGACAAATAAAGAAACAAGAACAATGCTCTAAAAAGCGGTTTAAATACGCGCGCGGTTTGAGAGCGCATAATGCTTAAACGGTGATTAAACGGATTACACATTTTATTATTATTTTAATATATAATAATATTATAATACTTAAAACATGCAAATATGAATTCTAAACTCTCAAAAAAAAAAACATAAAGATATAGCAAACATAATTTGAAAAATTAAATTGGTTGTATTAAGAGGAATTTAAAAGTAATAATGTCAGTCAATTCAAAGTATATTAATGCACCTCCATTTAGAAAAGTAATAATTGATCGGGTTTGAGTTCAGTTAGCTTAATGAGTTCGAAATTCGAACCTATTTAGAAAATAATTGAATAACATTTAAACTGACGCTAATTAATCACCGATTAGATGTTTAATCGTCGCTTAAGAGAATTAATCGCCTGGTCGAGTAATCCGACCGCTTTCTTCAAGTTCTATTCGGTTTCAGGTCGAAAACATTTAAGCGGCCGATTAATCGGCTGCTTAAACTTTTTTTAGAACAATGAACAAGAAGCAAAATATCTAAATAATGAAAAATTTCAGAGAAACAAATCTACAAGGGAATAACAAAAAAGGAAAATAAAAAAATAAAATAAAATAAAGAATTATCAAAAATACCAAAGAAAACATCTGGATGAAAATAATAGGAAGAAACTCGAGAAAAAGGAACAAAAAATCTTGAAAGAAAATAAAAGAGCAAACAATTTAAACATAAAGGTAATAAAATAAAAAATAAAATCTGGAGAAAAAGTGAAAAATATAATTAACAAAACAAAAAGAGAAAAAAATTCATGGACAAAAATGAAGAAAAATAGTTGAACATAATAATTAATAATAACAGTAAATAAAGAAAAAATATGGAAGAAACATAAATGAATAGAATGATAGGAAAAAAAATTCTACAAAGTTCAATTAAAGAAAATAAATAGTAAAAAAGTACAATAAAACAAAAGAAAGAAAAAAAATATATAACAAAGGTATCCGAGAAAATAGAAAGAGGTGAAAGGACAATTTATACAAAAAAAAAGAATTACGAATAAGTAGAATTGAATTTGAAACAAGGAAAAAATTGGAAAAGAAAAGTAATATAATGTAAAATAAGAATCTAGAAAGAAATGAAGCCAGAACTAAATTAAATGATATCTTTGGAAGGAAAAAAAAATCTAGAAAAAAATGTAAGAAGACTAATTGCAAAAAATGAAAGTAGAAAGATTAAGAAAGAACTGAACAAATGAAAACAAAAAGTACCCAAAAAAGTGAAAAGAAAAAGGAAGGTAAAATTATGAACAAAGAAAAAGGAAATTTGTAAAAAACGAAGAGAGAATAGATATTTTTCACTACAATAATGATGAAAATAAAAAAATTTGGAATGGGTATATCTAAATAAAAGTATCAAATAAATATAATGAAATACTTTGTAGAGATAAAATATAAATCATAGAGCAAAAGAAAAGAAATAATTGGAAAAAAGAAAATATTATTCTTAAAATAAATGATAAAATTAAAAAAAGTGGAAGATTTGAAATTTATGTAAAGAAAACATAAGAAATAATTAGAGAGAAAGTACAGAATAAATTTTGAAAAATGAAACAAAATAAAAGGTAGAATATTATCAGACGGAAGAAGAAAAATGTCAGGAAAAACAATAAAAAAGAACTTTAGAAACACACTAGAAAAATAGAAAGGAAAAACATAGAATCTCAAAAAAAGGAAAAAGAGGAAAAGAAACAATAAAAAATGAAACTAAAGAAGTTAGGTAAAAATTCAAATAGGGAATTAGAAAACAATTAATATATGAATTAGAAACAAATAAAAAAAGAAAATTTTAATTAAAATATCAAACAAAGGACTGAAAATAAGGGAATAATCGGAAAAGTAAAAGAAATATCTGGCAAAAATAACGTTATTAAAAATAAAATTAAATAAGAAAACCTAGAAAGAAAAGAACTAATAATAATAAACAATAACTTAAATTAAGGAACCATTGAAAGAAAAGTGTCTAGAAAAATGTCAAAAAACTGAAATAGAACGAATTGATTTGGTAATAAAAAACCCGAAACTATCATTCAAAAGAATTAAAAATGTGAAACAGAAAGAAAAAATCAACAAAAAATGGTTGGAGAAAAATGAAAAGGGGGGAATATAGTCAAGGAAAAAAACAAAGAAGTAATTAATGACAAAATAAAAGAGGTGTTGGAGATCATAATGGAAAAGGAAAAACAATACTAAAAATAGAATAATGGAAAAAGATAAATGAAAGTATCAGAAATAAACAAAAAAAAAGTAAAAAAGAGATTGAGTTTGAGTTTTCGACAAAGGAGGTAGATTAGAGTTGAGTGAGGGGAGAGTTCTTGATTAGGATTGAGAAAGAGAGACAGAGACCAATATTTAAAATAATGAGAACGTAACAATAACGTTTTCCTTTTGTTATGTTAATATAAGTTATAACGTAACGCATAACGTAAGTTACACGATTTAATATTTTTTAATAAAAAATATATACTATATTTTAGAATTTTAATAAACAGAAAAATAGGTTTAAAAAATCTAAAAAATATCAAACCAATATAAAACACATTTAACAAGTCTCACAACAATTTTTAGCGAGTATAGAGGAACTAAGGTGCTCCAATATCATGCGCTCCTTGTCAATTGAAGAGAGATCGACGACGAATTTCTCATTAATTGAAGAGTCGTGCAGTTCTTTGATTTTTTTTTTTTGGAGCGTTACAATGGCGATGTCCTCGTCAATTGAAGAGAGACCAAAGAGAGAGAAACTGGGGCGCTCCAATGCTCGCCGATGAGAGAGATACAATTCAAGAGGAATTGCAGAGAGGAAGAACCGCACGAGAGGGTCACTGTCGCCGTCGCCGTCATCGTCTACTGCAGAGAAAGGATGCACTGGGGTGCTTCGATGCTTCGCTCGCTGTCGCCAATTTAGGATTTCATGTCGATTTGGTCTGTGGAGAGAAATCATTTCGCTGTTTTATATTTAGCAATCCGTGTAAATAACGTGAGTTACGAACGTTACGTTATTTTCGTAACGTAACGTTCGTAACACTCCAAAAAACGCTCGTTATTGGGAAATGTGTTTTTTGCTAGTGTTATATAACGGCCGGGTGCCGTTATGTTCTGTAACGGGTTATAACGAGTTACATAACAGGTTTTTTAAAACATTGGCAGAGACTACTCCGAATTGACGCCCAATTCCAAATTTAAAGACTAAAAAAGCTCACCTTTTGAACCCAACAACTCCATATTGATGCCGCAAGTTTCATCATGTTGTGCACTTCTTGCAAGTCAACCATATGTATTTCTCATCCTGCAATAAATTTTATTTTTACAAGAATTCAAATAAATCCGTAAATTAGTACAAGCAAAAACTTCAACTGAGATGCAGCAGATTTTGACCTTGCCAAAGAACTCGACTATGCAAAAAAAAATAGAACTCAGATTAGAAACACCTTTAGATTTTGTGAAATCTGCTAGGGAATTGCGAGGAATAGAATACATCCTCGGGTTTTTATGGTACTTTGAGATGTGAGAAGTTTGAATATTATTAGGTTTTTTTTGTGGGTTTTGAGATTAGAGGAATCTCGTTAGGTATAAGAATTCGGGAGTGAGTGAGTGAGAGAGAGAGAGAGAGAGAGAGAGAGAGAGAGAGATCAGGAATAGGAATTTAAGAGAGTGGGGAGTGCTGAGAGAGTGAAAGGTTTTCTTTATCTTTTTCTTCAGAGAGGTCGAGAGCGGAAAGAGGGAGAAAGAGAGACTGCCATGTTTTTCTTTTTCTTTTTTTTTTTCCTTTGTTCCCTTTTTATTTCTACTTTGTGGATTATATTTTCTTTTTCTTTTTTAATTTATGAGAGAGAGTTTAATTAAAAGATTAGGTGGTGAAACAAGAAGGGGGCGGGCAGAGTTCGGTGATATATAGGGTGCGAGCCGGGCTGGGTCAGACCGCCAACCCGCACGGACCCGTCTTGTGCAGGGCCCGGCCCGTACGCGGGGCGTGTCCGCGTGGGGCTAATGCGGCCCACGGCTGGGCCGGGCCCTGGTTTCGGCACGGCCCGCTCGGGCCCGTGCTCCCCCACCTCCACGCCTCCCCCGCGCCCCTCTCCGCCTACGCCGCCCACCACCCCCAACTCCGCCGCCCACCTCTCCCACCTCCCTACCACCCCCACCTATGCCGCACCTCAGCCCTTTTTTTAATTATAATTCTTTTTTTTTAGTCATAAAAAAAATATGCTTCTGCTAGACTTCGAACCCAAGAAACCAGCCCGGGCCATCTGGTTTTCTCGGTCAGGCCAGGCCGGGCCTGGCCCGGCGGGTTTGGAATCGGGCCGGGCCAAACCCGGCCCGTTGCACCCTTAGTGATAGAACAAGAGGGGAGGAGGGGGACAAAATTGTGCACATGTTTTTTTGCTTTTAAGAGTAGTAGTAGATTACTATAAATTCATATGAAATTCATATGGTAATCTCCAAGTAAAGGGAGCCTAGTTACGTTGAAATGCTGGCTTCCTTTTCTTCCATGCTATGTTCCTTGTTCTTGTGCTGTCATCACAATTCCGTGCATAGCCTGTAGTGAGTTCTTTTCCCCATTGCAGGGGATTTCTTCAGTTGTGATTTCCCCTAATTTCCATCTTTGACACCTAGAGGGTCAAGGAGTAATGTAGGGCAGAGGAGAGGAAGAGATCCAAGGGAATTAATGCGCACAAGGTGCTCATTTTACAAATTTAGGATCTCAAGTCACTCTCTCACTTTTGTGTTACGCATGCCTTGTAAATACGGTTGTATAATTTTATTTATTTACTGGTGCAGGTTGAATCGACAGTGAGTGCAACCATGCAGCTGCAAGGAACTGAATAATTCCTGTACTAGTGATGCAAGGAAAACAAACCCACAAGTACTTCATGGCTGACAGTTCCAGTAAAAAGCCTGCCTGTGAGAATATGTGCTCAGCGATATCAAACTGGTATTGATTTTTGCTCCATCAAACTCGTGAAAGGTTGCTGGTGTCCCTGCGCTATGTGATTTTTATGGTTAAAATTTGTTATCAAGTGATTTGAGAAACAAATAATTGAATTACATGATTGGTCGATGATAATGTGGACATTATGCATTGTGCTCCACAGCTTAATTTTATGCGTCTTATTTTTTATTTTTTGTTAGTCCAATATCTCGATTTGTTACCAGCATTTCTTGCAATATTGATCTTTTGACGATCAGTATTAAATTTACCCAGTGACTAGTTCACGAAAAAGGGAAAATGGAAAAGAATGAAAAGGTGATAGCATGTACTTGGAAATTGATTGTGTTTGGCTCCTTTATAATGTAAATTTTTTTTTAAAATCTTTTTCCTCCTTTTAGATTTACTTGTAGTGTATAGGAATTTTAGAGGAGAATTTTAGAGGGTTCTTTCTTGGTTGTATGAACTTAAAACTACGTTATTTGATGTTTCCGATTTGTTACCTACATATTATTTGCATATCTTTTTGTGCTGGAAATTTTGAACTCATAGGCGTGTCTGTCTGTTTTTTTTTCACCCCTGCCCCCTCAAATCTTTTATGAAGGGAACAATGATGATGATGCTGGCTGCTCATAAAGATTAGTCAATTAGACAAGGTACTGAAATTTTTTTTTTAAATTTCATGTGCACAAATAACTTTTGGAGGATTGTATGTTTTTCTCTGTAAATTCGTTATGATTTGTGATCGTTGTTTTATTATAGTTGTTGTTGGTAGGAGTTTTAGTATCCTTTTATTTTATTTTTTTCCTTTTTTTATAAAGAAAAGAACAAGAATTTATGAGTCACTTTAAAAACATAATAAAGGTAGATATTTAAATATAGGGACTTTTTGCTACACTTTCTTATGTGAATCGTATTTAGGAAAAAAAAATTTAGCTTCATAATTTTGTTCGTTTCAGCCATTCTTTTTAAGTAAAGATATGCGCCTACGTGTCAAGCACTGAGGCGCTCAACAATGGTGAAAGATGAAAAAAAACCTCTAAGTAATTGTTTTGAAAATGTATGATCACAGTTCTCACAAAATGATCGAAGTGTAGATGATTGTGATTACGATCAAGCCATTACAAAAATGCCTTTATTTCTGATGACTGCGACTATGATTGCAATCACAAAATGATCGCAACCCTATTTTTGAAGATTGTGATCATGATCACAGTCTTCATAAAATGTACTATTTATGAGGATTGCGATTATGATCACAGTTCTCAAAAAAATGTCATATTTTTAAGTCTTTATATGATTGCGATCATGATCGCAGTATTCACAAAATGTCTTATATTTGAGTCTTCATGAGGACTGCGAGAGGATTGCGATCATGTTGCACTCCTCACAAAATGTCTTATTTTTGAGTTTTTGTGAGGACTCGCAGTCCTCAAAAAATGGCTTATTTCTGAGTCAGTCTTTAAAGAATTCATCGCGAGTACGAACAAAACGAGGTCAGCAAAAAAGTCGATCTCAATAAATAATTTTCAAGGGATCCCCCGACCCTGGTGCTGCCTGCCCCTTCCAATTTGAGAGGGGATCTCAAAAAAATTACCCAAATTCTTATATATCCAAGATCATCCCATGTCTATCTGATGTGGGACTATTTGTACGACCCAAATCCAACACTTATGACCAACGCATCAGTACAACACGTAGAAGAAGGTTGGACTTCCTGTGTACCACAATTCCATAGACCTCCTCCATGTCGAGCTCCGGCTCACCCATTCTTTCACCGGGCAAGGACCAGTTGAAGGCAGGCAGAAGGTCTGCGAGGGCGAGCTCCATCAGGACAGCAGCGAGCGCAGACCTTGTGCAGCCTCTGCGCCTGGATCCAATGGTCAGAAATTGAAATGCTACCCTCCGTGGTCCTGTTTGTGATTTGATTACAGACATTAGCTCTCATGTTCTGGTAAAAGTTGCACACATACATACGATAAAACTAGATTTTGAAAACCAGGACTTCAAATGGTTTGATTTAGGCCTGGACAGTTATTGCAAGAAGATTGTGATTCACATACTAGTCTTGTTTGTTTTGGTTACATGAGATGAAAGACTAGAGTTTTAGAACGTGCAACTGTTTCATTTTTCCTTATACATAGAATAATTGAAGTTCCTAAGAATTAGGGAGAAAAAAAAAATTCTACTTTAACGTGCAAATTACTCCAACAGAAACATTTAAAATAAGTCGATAACACTAGTTCACAGTTAAAATGTGTGCACGTGACATGCACTTGTAGTCAGAACAAGGAAGAGATGAGTGTAGGTTTGTAAGACAACTCGTTGAGAATTAAAGAGTTTGGCATTTAAATATTTTGTCTGTGAAAGATTTTAATTGCTGAGATTGGAGCTATTTTGTTGTTTTGGTTTTTAAAGCATAGTTTCTTGGAGATATGCTCATCTATCTTGTTCACATTCAAATTTGCAAGTCGGATAAGAAATTTCCATTGGAGATGATAAATTTAAAGTAACTCTTCATCCTTATCCTAAATATATTTTAGGTCATTTTTTTTCAAAAACAAACCCTCAATTCAATAAATAATTCTGAAAATCGACCTTCTTCTAAACTTATTTTAAAAGTCGACTTCTGACATGTCACGTCGGCTCACGTCAGCAATGAGCTGGTTTGTCATGCCAGCGCGGGTCTTGCGCACGTCCTGATCATTTTTTGATTCGTCTAGGGTTTGACAATCCCGAACGAACCTTTTTTTTTTTTTTTTTTTGCATCTGTATTGCCGTGTAATTAATTTTTCAAAAAAATTTCTCTTTGTTTTTAAATTTTTTTGGAGAAATGATAGATTTAGTGGCAGTCTAATTGTAGATGAGCTTTAGGGTTTAAACTTTAAACCTCAGTTTAAAACTCCAATTTGAGGATCGCCTGATCCAATTAGATCATTAGACAACCTAATTGGATCACTTAAAATGTCATTATCAGTTAACTAGGAATTTTGCAGTGTTGGATCGCTAATCCAAATATAAAAAAACTCGATAAAGATTAGTGTGGTTCCCTATCCAACATGCTTTATAAGAATATAAAATGAAAATCTACCATGCATTATTTTAGTTTTCAAATTGTAACCATGAACCTTTAAATTTCATAGTTGACAACTTTCTAAATATCTCTTTATCATCAGTCTAGCTTGATCTTTTTATTATTAATCAAATCAGTATATTTTATTTCACATAATTATTAAATTTATAAAATTTATATAATTTTAAATATTAGTAAAATGGGTCAATCAAGTTTCTGAATTTTAAAACAATGATTTGAACTCCTGACCCCTAGCTTTATCATTAGTCAAGATTATAGAAAGTGTAACATATATAGTACTCAATGAAAAGAAATAAAGAGAAATTATGACAAATATTCATAAAACTCACTCTTAGATCAGCTTCAAATTGTTAGGAAGACGAAGAATTTAAGTGAATCTTTGAGCTGAATTAAGGCGAGCTCTGTTGATAGAATCAACCGGATAATAGTTGGAGTGCGTTCTCCTTCCATTGCGGATGAACGTGGTAAATTCACATGTTCAATCCCGTTTTCGAATGAATGAGATATTCAAGTTAAAAATTAACCTAATTGAATAGCTAAAGGAGACTAAAGGTAGCTAAAACATTTAGTCCTATATTGATATGGAGTGGAAAGTTAAAGTGTTTAAATATGGAAAGATGGAAACATGGTGTGCCCTTTAGGTACTTGGAGTTTTCGCGCGTGTTTGAGGGAAACCATGCCCGCGCGCTGCCGCCCGTCCCCGTACCAGAGCTCGGAGTCTGGGTGTCGGTGCGACCCTAGTTCGATTCTTTTTGAACAGGGCCACACGGGTGCTAAAGGGTCGCGGGTCATGGATGCAGACCCACCCGCTCCGCTACCCGAACCCACGTGCGTGGGTCATGGATGCAACAATTGCAAAAGTTTAGACAAGAACACAGTTCAACTGTACGGTGATTTGATAGTGTTATCCAAATATCGTGAAGGAGTGTTGTATCTTGGGAGACCAGCGTCCACTAACCCATTAACACCGTAGCAAGGGATATAATTATCTTTAGGAGATTCGCTACATGCGTACTTCACTCCAATTGTTGTATAATTGAACTAATGTTCTTTTTTACAGGGATTATACTAAAATATTTATATTCATTAATATTACTGTATATTGAGACTAAGTAATACCAGTCTAATTGGTATTTAACTAAGGAAGGTAATTGAAAGGTGGTTCTGTAATTAAGGAACGTTCTATTGAACAGAAAACCTCTCACCTGATATTCACCGACCTGACTAATTAGATCGGGGACATTGATTAGTTGTCAGATATAACAATCTTAAGAAAATTAACTTGAATTTACTTACTTCTACTCTGCTTGAAATTGCAGAAGATATCTGAGACTAATCAAGATAGTACCCGTAAGGCACCGAACATGCAAATTCAGGCATTGGTGTCTGCTTCACTTCCAAACCCGAAGTCGGAGAAGCCAGAAAATTTGATGGCACTGAATTCAAGAGGTGACAATAGAAGATACTCTTCTACTTAACCGCTCTGCATTTGGCCAAATCCTGCAAGAGGATCCACGGGAACCCGAGACTGATCGAAACTCTATCCTTGCAGTTGATGCATGGATTCAAGGTGACTTCCTTTGCCAAAATTATATCTTAAATGAACTGGATGACTCTCTGTACAATGTCTACAGTCCTATTCAAACGGCAAAGAAGTTATGGGCAAGCTTCGATAAGAAGTACAAAATCGAGGATGTCGGTACTAAGAAGTTCGTCGTGGGATGATTTTTGGAGTACAAGATGATGGACAGTAAGGCTGTGATCAGTCAGGTGCAAAAAATTTCAACTTATTTTGCATGAGATAGAGGATGAAGGTATGATTCTAACTGAAACTTTTCAAGTTGCAATTATAGTAGAGAAACTCCCACCTGCGTGGAGAGATTTCAAGAACTACCTAAAGTACAAGCGCAAGAAGCTGAAGTTGGAAGATCGCATTGTGAGGCTTCGGATTGAGGAGGACAACTGAAAGTCCAAGAAAAGGAGCCATGTTGGTAGCATGACACTTAATGGACTAAATTGTTTTGAAACGTAGTTTATTGAAGATTAAAGTTTTGATACCATAAAATTATGTATAACATCCTTCCAGTATGACTTGTTTAGCCCAAGTGAAAGATTGTTAGAGTTATTTGAATTAGAATCTAAATTAATTTGGGCCTACACAAGTCTAATTGGATTTTTACATCCGTCTCTATAAGCCTGTATTGTTGGACCCAATAAAAACTTGATCAAGCCTAATAATTTGAGTCTAAATACATTCCAATTACACTTTGCCATGATATATTTAAATTAAGTTGTGGGACTCATCTACCATTGTGGAACTCGTGTTATCAATCAAGAGTTTATATCTATGATGAGTTGAAATAGAATTCCTTGATGCTATATATATCATGGGTAGGATTCCCTATCTACCATCATCTATCATGACCTAATCTCTCTCTTAGAGGCCTCTCATCTCCTCTAAAGATCAAGAAGAGAACTTGGTGGCTTGAGAGAAGAATCTCCTCCCTCAACACTGACGTTTCGGGATCATACAACCGTCGGCATCCCTTTGATGTTGAAATCAGGTATGCTTAAACCCTCATTCTTTTTATCTTAATAAAGAGACTATTACATGTACGTGATTTTATTTGAAATAATTATTAAATCTAACATTTTATATTAGTACAAATAGAGTATGTAGACATCAATCTAACCTATTTGCCACTGAGGCAGACCTCAGTGACTGTATCTCTAGGGACCAAGTGACTGGTGTGTGTTTGGGTCGATATGCATTGTTTGCTTCCCAAGTAATCAACTGTAAGTGTTTGAGCAGAAGCGAAAAAAGAAAAAGACTGATCTGCATGGCCGTACATATCAAAGCGTACACTCAGGATTATACGTCTACGATCGAGCCAAGCATATGATTGAATTATTTAAGCCAGAATATTAAAATCAAACTAAACTTAATTGCTCAAAATAATAATAATTTGATGGAGAAGGCGAAGCTGTCTCTTTTGCTCGGAACTAAATTCTCTGAGTAGGTGGTCTTTTGAAATTTTAGAGTGCATGGTCTCCACTCGTTAGCATCCCCACTATCCAAACGCTTGGATGCAGATTTGGGACGCACAGAGAACGTTAATTTATTGGCAAAGCAACTGCTTGAAGTTGAAGCCATAAAACTCACGCTGGGCACCAATTATGCATTCAGCATGGATAATTGTTAGTTTGCTTGGCCGGTAGCATTCCATGTTCAATTAATATCACTGCATAATCGTTAATATTTCTCCACATTTTACTCCAAAACCTTGAAGTTCATTCTAGACTTCTCAGTTCGAGTTTTGCTTGATTTTCATGTCCGTGTGCTGGACATAGGCAATGGGCTACTTTCTCGGTGGACTATGTATGCATGAGTAATAGGCTATTTTGTAGTGTTTGGATTCATGAAAGTGAGAGAAAAATGGGAAGTGAGAAAACTTATTTCTCACTTTTTTTCGCGTTTTGAACTTGAAATCGAAAATAGAAAAATCTCTTTTCTTTTTTCTTTTACACCTCTTTTTTTTCGTTATCATTTTTCCACTTTAAGAGTGCTACAGTTATTTGTGTGGTCATGTAAATCTCACTTGTAATAGTTGTAACTTAATGTATTAAATTTTAATGTTATTTAAATTACACTTGCATTCCAATTACAATTCAAAAATATCACTTCAGAAATAATATTTAATTTAATATTATTTTGTGGGCAACTTTGTGATCAAATTTTGCACTTCCACTTCCACATTACTGATCAAATTTTGAAAACACAATATATTTTTTCACTTACACTTTCACATTATAACCAAACACTGAAAAACTTATTTTCACAAATTCAAACTTCTCCTTGCACTTTCACATTTCCCACTCTCACCTCCTGATTTCCTCCCACTTCTATGAATCCAAACTAGTGTAGTTCACTGTGATTCATATCTCATAAAAATGAGATAAATAGATATAAGATAGACAAGATATGTATGAAAAGAATTTTTCTTTTTCGTTCTCACAAAGTTTTCTGAGTTATCACAGTTGCCAACCAACTTGGCCGGCATATAGTTTTCATTTTTTTTTCCCTCTTCAGCCCTTCAGTTTTGTGACCAAGAGTTAACAAGAGTTGAGCTTCTAATTGTTGCTAACTCTTTCAAACACTTAATTAGAATTAGAGTTAGTGAATAATCAAAACTTCTTTTCAAGGGTAAAATTGTGATCTAAAAAAATATTATGCACTTTTTCCTTGCCTTTTGAGGATAATTGCTTAACTCATATGTTAATTTCAAACTGGTGTAGGAGTTAACGAACTCCTACACCAACTCTTCTCCCTACAAACTCCTAATTATATTCTTTCAACTTCACTTTCCAAACAATGCCTTAAGATTTCACTGCTACTCCGTTACTTTTCTTGAAAACTTTTGACAAGCCATAAAATAATAGGGTTTAAGTCTTTTATATTTTAATATTAGTACCTCAAATCTTTTGAAATGTAATTCAGTCTATCAAATTTACAAGTTCCACCAAATTAGTCCTTCTATTTGATTTCGTCTAAATATAACTTTAATAATTTTGCATGTTATGATTAATATATCCTCGTCATCTATCAATGAATTTAAGTGAATCCACAATTATACTACTACTCTTTTTTAAATAGAGCAAATGCTAACCAAATTCTCATCCTCTATGTAAACCCAACAATACTGAGAGAGGGGGGGGGGGGGGGGGGGGGGGGGGGGGCGGGGGGGGTGTTGGGGTGGGTGTGCGCATATGGATGGAAAGCCGAAAGATACTAGTTTGGTGTAGGATGTGGGGGACTAAATCGCAATTCAAAAAATCTGAGCGACTAATATAAAATTATAAAAGATTTTATTTTAGAGACTAATATCTAAAAAAACCCAAACTAATATTTAAACTAATAGATTGTCCACTGCTGAAGTGGCACTTGGAAGGATATCCAAATCCATTAATTCCATGCTAAAGCTTGGGTGATGTTAAAATGATAGTTAGGCAGAACTTATAAAAAAAAAATGAAAAAAAAAAAATGGGTGATGTATTGCAATTTGTATTTATTAAATTTCATGGATTTTCCAGTGTAAGGGTTCTTAAAGTGTGTTCTAAATGTAAAATTACTTTTTTTTTTCTTTTTCAGAATGAGTAATCATCGTTAATTTTAGTGAGATTCAGATGTCATAATTCATAATCACAGTTAGTTACCAAAATACCTCTTTCAATATAATCATCTCTTTTTATATAAAATCACTGCTACAGTGAAAATGAAAGTTTTGATTTTTGCTGTTTGGTTGAAAATGAAAATAAAGAGGAAAAGAAAATGAAAGAAAATATAATTAAAAATTAAAACTCAACAGTGTTAAATGTGACTTAGTACTCATAAACTCAATAGAAACAAACTTTCAAATTTTTTCGTTATGATTTACATGTTCATCAAATTGGCCTCAAAATTAAGCAGTTTTAGCTCTCTCAAAAAAGTGTTGATTTTTCGGACGCTTTGCGCACGGGTAAAACATAACGGAAAATTTCAAAATTATTCTTCATTTTGTTCAGACTTTTTCCTACAAACATTTCCCATTCTTTCATCCCTTATACTCCAAACCACCATGCAATAACAATTTGTCTTGAGACATACGTTTCAGAGCTCAGATACTTCAGCCAAAGAAGAGCATTTTTTTTGTTTGCTTCATTTATAAACAGCAATGAGTGTGGCCACATTCAAAAACATACTACTACTTGTTTCCTTGCTAAATTGTGTAGTGCTCGGTGCGTCCTAACCAAAAACTAGCGGAGGAGGAGAAAAATGGCAGCTCCCAAGTCCTGCATTGAACCTCCATGAATCCTCTCACCAGGGGAGAAAATCGGGTCGGGTTTGATTCGAATATATACCGTCTCAGACTGAGATTGTCTGGTTTATGTACCATCTAAAACCCATTTGAACCCAGATAGAGGGGTTTAAAAACTAGACAAAATAATGCAGGGTAGGTTAAATTTTTTAGCAAAATATGTTCCCTTAACTTCTTCTTCTCTTGTCTTTGTGTTTGAGGGAATATTTCCCATCAAATAACAAGGGAAGGAGCAAAGATAGTTAAACATATAAGATTCAAATAAACTTGAGTTAAGCCTCTTAGCACCTTGTCGTTGTAGTATAGTGGTGAGTATTCCCGCCTGTCACGCGGGTGACCCGGGTTCGATCCCCGGCAACGGCGTGGTTCGTTCTTTTTTTTGCCTCCGTTAGAAGAAATTGCATATTCTGATGGAAAAATTACCAACTGCCCCTAATTTCTGTACACCTTTACTTCTTTCACACCATAAAGCCTCTAGTTTGTAAAAGTTAATTCTTGAAGAGACATTTCTAGTTTTTAGTTTTTTTTTTTAAAAAAAAGGCGTTTTGTTTTCAATTTGATGGGCAAATCACCTTGGCTAATACGAAGAATGCACATGAAAGCTTTTTTTTTGAATACTACGTAATCCATCCAATTTTCTCTATGAATCTCGCATCTCGGTCACCAGATCCTAAACGTAGATAGTTGAGATTTGAATTTTTCTTTGGCTCCAATTTGAAAATAAAGATTAAGGTTTTGTGATTAGTAATGTATCCTATAATATTCACCAGATTTTTTTTATTATTATTTCTCCTCGTACTGGGGCTTGAATATGTAAAATTTGAAGCTATTTTTGTAAGAAGAAAACGGGCCGGGGCCCCCCGTTAATATATTAAAATTAAGAGAGAGAAAATAGTACATGAAACACGGTCCCTCACCAAGCGAGGGAGGAAAGGAAAAACAAAAATACCAACTTTTCTAAAATTAAATTAGGATAATTCTTAAAAATAGAAAATAATTTAGAAAGCTCAGAAAATTAAATTAGGATAATTCTTAACTATCCTAAAATACCAACTTTTCTTTTATAATGAGTTTTCAACTTGTCCTAATTATTACAAATGAGAACAAGTTTTTAACTATTTTTAAATCTTTTCTAAAATTTCTTTTTGACCATGATCGATATCACCGAGATGAAATGGAGATATTGGCCGATATGACATTCTGATACCCAAAATTGCCGACCAATAGCAACTCCGACTCCGAGATTTCAAACCATGCCGAAGATCCAATGAGCTCAGAGCCAACATCCAATTTGTTAGAAGGTACTGTATATGCTATGGACTGTAGGATATGAATAAGGACTTCAATGCCCCAACTACTTTAGACATTTGAATATATCCACATAAAGTCACACTCCAGTTGGAAGTAGAAAAAGATGAAACTGGTATAAATAAGAGGAAGGACTATTTGTGTTCCTTTTGACATGGAGCGATCATATGATAACCTATAACTTCCCTTTAGTTCCTTGTTTCTTTAAGTATGTAATCCATGTATGTTCATCTGTAAACCATTGCCACTGCATAGTGAAGTTTGACGAAAGGAAAACATAATTTATAGGCACAAACATGAGTCATATTTCAACAAGGACAGTTCTCCAAAACTATACACAAGGACATAGTAATATTTGCGAATTTTTCTGAATTTGTAACATAAATAAGTATATATATTGGGTCATTAGAATCATGAAGAGTAAATAATGGCTTAAACGATTAGTTTTTGCCAAAAGGTGACATTACATAATTCTTCCTGAATTTTTTTAAGTTTATGAAGGTTTACTCATTTGTAAGTGTCAGACACAAATTGACATGCATTTCTGGTTAAACACGGACGGACATCCCAATGAAGTTTTCTAGATTGTCATAGGTCTCTACCAAAGTTATGTGTATCTTCAAGATGAAGATTGTCAGGTCATACATACCAGTCTGTCTGTTTTAGTTATCTGTTCTCTTGGACTGAAATTCTAGACATAGTTGGAACACTATTCTTGCCCACTTGTGGCTTTGTCCACTCTGCTTATTCTGCTCTTCATGTCTTAATTATTTCTCTATCTATCCCACTCGGATAAACTGTTAGTCTCACATTAAGTGGCCCACTAACCTTTTAGTGTTAATTGGATTCCATAATCATAGCCTAACTGATTTTTATGTATGCCCAAATATAACGGTTACATTTATATAAGTTTAATGATCATATGGGATAGGAAGGGCCATGATGGGTGGTTTATCACATATGGTTACTTGCAAATGTAGACCCTCTTCTCTCCTCCATATAGAAAAAAACAAACTCCCCCTCTTGTGCATCCATCAATTCAGTTTTAGGGTTTGTGCAAAGTCAAGGAGACAGAGAGAAGAAAGTGTCTACTGATTAGGGTTTGCAAGGATCAAAGGAAAGGGACTGAGATCATTAACAATCTTTTCTTCATCATCCTCTTGATATGGCTTCAGGTATGTATTTACAGTTATTTATGATTGTTCTTGAGATGTATGGATTCAAGATTTATGGGGCAATTTAATCTTCATGAAGTTCTTTAAGTATATATTTAATCTAACATTTGGTATCAGAGCCATGATTAAGAATCTATACATCTCAGAATACTGATTATGGACAAATTAGGGTAAAGAAATTTTTGATCATTTAATTCAGATTTTTTAAAGAAGATTTAGTAGCCTTTCTTCATGATTCGATTAATATTAAATATTCCACTAATTGTACAAATCTGGGATCTAATTAGTATTAAAAGCCCTAATTTTTCTTTTGATTTGGCATCAGTCGATTTACAGAAACCGTATACTGATAACTGTTTCGTCGACTGTTAGTCGACTTGCCCGAAATATTAGTCGACTAGGTCTCCTTCCAGAAAACATCTTAACTCTCTGTTTGCTTCAGGAGTCGACTTGATTATTTGAGTAGTCGACTAATAATAAGTATAGGCGACTAAACCCTTTCCCTAGTCGACTAACAGGTTGACCCGAGAGATGTGTAATTCTCTGTTTCTCTGTTAGTCGACTAACCTTCTTTTATAGTTGACTTGCTTTGACCCTAGTCGACTAACCTTTTATTTATAGTCGACTTGACTTGACCCTAGTCGACTGGTACTTCCTTTATAGTCGACTAATGTTTGTTTAATTCAATCATAAATATATGTTACACATTTAATGTTATGTGTTAATATTGATTGATATTGGTCAAGTGACAACATTGGAGTATTATAGAATAACTCAAATAAAAGGTTAGAGAATATTATTGGTTAGTTTTATATTCATACGGTTTATTGATTTAGTAGTTGCCAAAGTGACCTACATTAGTGAGCCTTATGAATATACAACTACATAAAAGACTTGTCAATAAGGGTGACATTAAAGTCAATAATATTCTCGGTGGCGGTTCTAGTTAGGAGATTGGGACTCGCCCAAAGGAAAGTCTCTTTCAAATAATTACGAACCGGGTAGGGTAGTGTAATTTATGCAACTTAGTGGTGTAGAATTGGATACCCAAGGTAACATGACTTACTGTCTAAGTGGCATAAATTATATTAGACCTACATAGGTGATAAAAGGTCTCACCTGTAGAGTGAACACTGGATATGCTTAGGTTTCGCCCAAAGGAGAAATCAAACTGATATCAATAGTTCATCTTCATAAAATTTAATGTTTTTTTTTGTATTGATTCAAGGCCTTAATGTGAGCATTGTCTTATTTGTTTCAGTGAACGTTCCCACTTCCCTACACTCTCATGCATCTAGCATTCCAGCCCTGGATGGTACAAACTTTTCTGAATGGTTTGAACATGTCCAATTCACACTGGGTGTACTGGATCTTGACCTGGCTCTTCTAGTTGAGAAACCTGAGGAAATCACTGCTGATAGTACAGCAGATCAGGTTAACCATGCTAAAGCCTGGGAAAGGTCGAACAGACTCAGTCTCATGTTCATTAAGATGACCATTGCCAACAATATCAAAACATCACTCCCTCAGACTGCTAATGCTTTAGAACTTTTAACTGCTGTTAAAGACCGGTTTAAATCTGCTGATAAGTCATTGGCTGGCACTCTTATGGCTGAGTTAACTACCATGAAATATGATGGTAGTAGAGGAGTCCAACAACATATCCTCAACATGACTGATAAAGCTGCGAAGTTAGGAACACTGGGAATAAAAGTAGATGAATCCTTCTTGGTACAATTCATCCTCAACTCACTTCCTCCTCAATTCGGACCATTCAAGATTCACTATAATACTCATAAGGATAAGTGAAATCTGAATGAACTGACTAATATGTGTATTCAAGAGGAAGTGAGACTGAGGCAAGAAGGACATCACTCGGTGTTAGCAGTAACTCAAGGAGCTATACACAAGAAGGGAAAGTATGGAAGAGGTAAGAGGTTTCCACCAAAGAAAGGGAATGAACCTGGGGAAAGTAGCCAGGATCATGGAAAGACTTTCACTGTCAAATGCTACTTTTGTGGCAGAAAAGGACATGTGAAGAAGGATTGCAACAAGAGAAAGGCTTGGTTCGAAAAGAAAAGTATGAATCTTTCTTTTGTATGTTATGAATCAAATCTTGCTGAAGTTCCTCCTAATACTTGGTGGATTGACTCTGGAGCCACAACTCATATAACTAATTCAATGCAGGGATTCCTTACAACCAGAAAACCGAAGGAAAGTGAAAGATTTGTCTTTATGGGGAACCGTCTCAAAGTGGAGGTCGAGTATGTTGGAACTTATCGATTACTCTTAGAGACGGAACATCAGATGGATCTTTTGGATACTTTTTATGTACCTTCGATTTCTAGGAATTTAATGTCTTTATCCAAATTAGATGTTGTTAGATATTCAGTTTTATTTAGTTGTGGAAAACTCAATTTGATGTTTAATTCAATTTCAGTTGGACATGAAATTTTATGTGATGGTTTGTATAAAATTTCCTTGAATTATGAGTTTGCACAATCTCTATTAACCCTGCATTCGAATGTTGGTTCTAAACGTGGCTTAATTGATGAAAAATCTTCTATCTTGTGGCATAGACGACTGGGCATATCTCCAGAGATAGAATTGAAAGATTAGTGAAGAATGGGATTTTGGATAACTAGACTTCACTGATTTTGGATTGTGTGTGGATTGCATAAAAGGAAAGCAAACCAAACATACCAAGAAAGGTGCCACAAGAAGCAAAGAGCTTCTTGAGATTATTCATACAGACATTTGTGGACCACTCTCTATTCCATGTTTTACGGGAGAGAGATACTTCATCACCTTTATAGACGATCTTCTCGTTATGGTTATGTATATCTAATTCATGAAAAGTCTCAGGCTGTTGACATCCTTGAGGTGTTCATTACAGAAGTCGAGAGACAATTAGATAGAAAAGTTAAAATCATGAGATCAGACTGAGGTGGTGAGTATTATGGAAGATACGATGAGTCAGGACAAAATCTTGGCCCATTTGCCAAATTTCTAGAAAAGCATGGCATTTGTGCTCAATACACAATGCCAGGTACGCCTCAGCAGAATGGAGTTGCTGAAAGGCGAAACCGGACACTTATGGATATGGTTAGGAGCATGATGAGCTTCTCTAATGTACCTAATTCATTATGGAATGAAGCCTTAAAGACTGCTATGTATATCTTGAATAGGGTTCCTAGTAAGGCAGTCTAAACAACTCCTTTCGAGTTGTGGACTGGTAGGAACCTAGTTTAAGACATTTACATGTTTGGGGTTGTCCAGCAGAGGCTAGAATATATAATCCACAAGAAAAGAAATTAGACTCCAGCACCATATCTGGGTATTTCATTGGTTATCCAGATAAGTCTAAAGGGTACAAATTCTATTGTCCTAACCATAGTACCAGAATTGTTGAAACTGGTAATGCCAGATTCCTTGAGAATGGTAAAATTAGTGGGAGTGATGAACCTAGAAAGGTAGATCTTGAAGTGATAAGGGTAAATATCCCAATACCCTTTTCTTCAAGAGAAATTGTTGTCCCTCAGCTTGATCATCAAGCTGAGTCACCAGAAAAACATAATGATACTGGTTCACCACTTCATGAGGATATCGCCACTGAAAATGTTGTAGAACCACCACAACCGGCAGCTTTGAGGAGATCTCAAAGGGAAAGAAGATCTGCCATTTCAGATGATTATGTGGTGTATCTACAGGAATCTGATTTCGATATTGGGATTAATAAAGATCCAGTTTCATTTTCACAAGCCATTGAAAGTAATGATTCTAGCAAATGGATTGATGCTATGAATGAGGAGTTGGAATCTATGGACCAAAACAAAGTCTGGGATCTCGTCGAATTGCCTAGTAACTGTAAGAAAGTCGGGTGTAAATGGGTCTTTAAGACCAAGCACGACGCCAAAGGCAATATCGAACGATATAAGGCCAGACTTATGGCTAAAGGTTTCACTCAGAAAGAAGGCATTGATTATAGAGAAACCTTCTCTCCAGTATCAAAGAAGGACTCTTTTAGAATCATTATGACCCTTGTAGCTCATTATGACTTAGAGTTACATCAAATGGATGTTAAAACAGCTTTTCTGAATGGAAATTTGGATGAGGAAATATACATGGAGCAACCTGAAGGGTTCGCAAAGAAAGGAAAAGAACACTTGGCCTGCAAATTAAAGAAATCCATATACGGACTAAAACAAGCTTCCAGGCAATGGTATATAACGTTTAATGATACCATTACCTCATTCGGATTTAAAGAAAACACTGTTGATCAGTGTATATATCTGAAGATCAGTGGGAGCAAGTTTATCTTTTTGGTTCTGTATGTGGATGATATTTTGTTAGCCAGTAGTGATGTTGGTTTACTGTATGAAACCAAAGACTATCTTACCAAGAACTTTAAGATGGTTGATATGGGTGAGACAGCTTATGTCATTGGCATAGAAATCTTCAGGGATAGATCTCGAGGATTGTTAGGACTGTCTCAGAAAGGTTATATCAATCGAGTCTTAGAAAGATTTCACATGGAACTTTGCTCAGCCAGTTGTGCACCCATCATGAAGGGTGACAAATTAAGTGGGAGTCAGTGTCCAAGAAATGACTTAGAAAAGGAACAAAGCAGCAGAAAGTTTCATATGCGTCAGCAGTTGGGAGCTTGATGTATGCACATACTTGTACCAGGCCAGATATCAGTTTTGCAGTTGGAATGTTAGGAAGATACCAGAGTAATCCAGGAATGGAGCATTGGAAATTGGCAAAGAAAGTGATGCAGTATCTTCAAGGAACGAAGGATCATATGCTCACATATATGAGATCAGATCAGTTAGAAGTGATCGGTTGTTCGGACTCAGATTTGTTGGTTGCCCAGATAGCAGAAAGTCCACTTCAGGCTTTATATTCATGCTAGCTGGTGGGGCAATCTCGTGGAAGAGTGTAAAACAGTCTATCATTGCTTCATCCACGATGGAGGCTGAGTTCATAGCATGTTTCGAGGCCACGAGTCATGCATTATGGTTACGCAATTTCATCTCAGCACTTGGTGTAGTTGATTTTATTGCCAGGCCGCTGAAGATATTTTGTGATAATACAACAGCCGTTTTCTTCTCTAAGAATGGAAAGTACTCTAGTGGTTCCAGACACATGGAACTTAAGTACTTAGTTGTTAGAGAAAGAATTCAGAAACAACGGGTGTCAATTGAGAATATAAGTACCACTCTTATGGTTGCTGATCCATTGACCAAGGGATTACCTTCAAAGACATTCAAAGAACATGTTATTAGAATGGGTCTTTTGAGTAATCTGTAATGTATGTTTTGGTGCTTATGTAATTGACACTATTGCGCAACAAAAGTTTGTTTCTGTATTTCCTGTTATCCAACTATGTGTGCACATATCATGTATGGATGTTTATTAAACAGGATAAGTCTTGACAAGACAAATTACAGGGGTCGTTTTGGTTATAGACTCTATTAGTGAGGGTCATCAATGTTGTGGTGCGTAGAAGGGAGTATGACATAGATATTGTATAACCGCTA
This sequence comes from Agave tequilana, assembly GCA_038442645.1. NCBI lineage: Eukaryota > Viridiplantae > Streptophyta > Magnoliopsida > Asparagales > Asparagaceae > Agave > Agave tequilana. The sequence goes on along the minus strand of JAVJIF010012051.1, from coordinate 32,050 downwards.
TGACTCACATTGGTGGTCCAATCTAATTGCAGTGTTACAGTATCTCATTATTTGGGCTTATCAGTTATTATTTTTTAAATTCGTGATCACGTGTCAAAGTTTTTCAGTATGGAATCCAATGGAGTCAAATGTTTAAAAAATGAGTCTTTTGTTTGTTTTCTACAGTTTTAATGTAATCGGCTAGTGGTCCAAGTGGGAGAATGTTATTCTCACATTAAGTGGCCCACTAACCTTTTAGTGTTAATTGGATTCCATAATCATAGCCAAACTGATTTTTATGTATGCCCAAATATAACGGTTACATTTATATAAGTTTAATGATCATATGGGATAGGAAGGACCATGATGGGTGGTTTTATCACATATGGTTACTTGCAAATGTAGACCCTCTTCTCTCCTCCATATAGAAAAAAAACAAACTCCCCCTCTTTTGTGCATCCATCAATTCAATTTTAGGGTTTGTACAAAGTCAAGGAGACAGAGAGAAGAAAGTGTCTACTGATTAGGGTTTGCAAGGATCAAAGGAAAGGGACTGAGATCATTAACAATCTTTCTTCATCATCCTCTTGATATGGCTTCAGGTATGTATTTACAGTTATTTATGATTGTTCTTGAGATGTATGGATTCAAGATTTATTGGGCAATTTAATCTTCATGAAGTTCTTTAAGTATGTATTTAATCTAACATAAACAAGAAGGTTCTGTTAAGGTGGCTAATGGCAAGCATAAATACTTGTGATGACGCTCGATATAGTAGAATGGCGAAAGAGGATTCATCCAGAAGACCTGAATTTTGGGATAAAAAATTTGTTGTGCTGTTTATACCATTTTTGTTGTACCGATAATTTTACTTGTTTTCTATCAACTTTGTAAAATTGCAACTTAATGCATTTTCAGGTCTTGCATAAATATGCTACTTGCATTGCAGGTATTGAGAAAGAACTTCGAGTACCTTGTATATGCTTGGGCAAATGATGAAAATACCTTGGTGCAAAAGGTTGTAGTGTTCACGACTCTGATCAAGATAAATTCTCTCTTATAGTGGGAAAGGGAGTTATCTTCTCGTAACTTTATCACTATGATTCTTACAATTATCTAAGCTGTTCTAGATTTAAAATGATTTTGCTTCGTGTGCCGTTGAGGTTGCATTTTTTTTTTTTTTTTTGTTAAACAAGTTGTAGAGTCCCTTAAATTTCAACACACCAATTGTGAAAAGGAATTGGTTCATTGCATTATAAAAAAGCAAAGATGCTTCCTTATTTCTGGAATCAACTGAAGCAGACTGTATCCATTATCTTTTAAATCTCGAATAGCTCTAGGTATAAATCATGTTCAATCCTTTATTGAGCCTTCTTTCCATAAGCCACTTTCTGTTATTTTCTGTGTAGAGGCTGCAAAATGTTCTGCAACTTTATGCAGATTTGAAATAGGAGATGAATGTTATTTTGTTTTGATGGTCATAGTAATCTCTAATTGGTTTTTAACTTGCAGAATGTTTCCTGTCATTTTCACAAAATCAATTCTCTTAAATATAAGAGTCCAGTGTATTAAAAATTTGAGAACACTACCATCTCTAGAATATGATCTCACAACGGCACAACTGGAACTTGTAACCCCTTCTGCTAAAGCTAATGATCCTATCGGTAGTGTACTAAGAGGTGATATTCTTCTTTCACAGAAAGAAGTCAACAGTGATCTGCAGAGAATCTCAGCAACAAAAATTCAGTCTGCAGTTAGGGTTTCGACATGTAATTGATATTCTTTCATCTGAAAAAAAGTTGATTGTTGGTCATAATTGTTTGCTAGGTATGCTCCTTTTATGATACATCATCGACGTAATTTTGCCATGCCGCCTCTGTCATCTTCTTTTATCTTCATGTAGATATTGCACATATATGCTGCAAATTGGTGAGCCCTCTTCCTTTATTATGGTGGATTTTGCAAAATTGGTACACAAACATTTTCCTTGCATTGTTGACACCAGGCACCTTATAAATGTTAATCGCGCAATTCAGTATCCGATGAAGAAAAGCAGCAAATGATTGTCCTCAGCTGTCTCTTTGTTGCGCCCAAAAATCTCTTCTGCATATCAAAATTCTGCTTCAAGTTCATGTGTGAAAGTTGAGGTTGAAACAGATGAAATGAATGAAACAGGGTATGTTTTCATGCTATCTGTGTCTATATTAATAGTTCCAAAACACATTTTCCCCATTCTGTTTGAATATTCTGTGTCAATCTTTTTTCCCTTTGTTTTTTCTTGAGAATATTCTATGGCATCTTGCTGGCATTATAGTTCCTGATCAATATACAGAGCCTCAGAACTCCATCACTCATAAGTTGTGTTGGAATTGGAGTATTTGTATGGTTTGAAGTTGCTCGGTGCTTGCGCATCAGATTTATACCTGAAAAGCACACAAAATTTATATTGAAAAACTCTTGGGTCACAAAATGATTAATTAAAATCTTGTCTAACTTATAAACCACACATTGAAAGTTATGGATAGGATGGAGGAATGAAGGTTAAATAAAATTTCTTCAGTGCAAGGGCCCATGTGATTTATGCCATGCTTTTTCACTAAAGCAGTTTTTTGAAAAATCAGTTTGGAAAAACAAAACCCAGATGCATGTGGATTGTCTTGGATTAAAACGTATGATCTTGTGTAAAGGGGAAGAAGATGATTTCCCTACAATGGTGCAACAATGTGCATAAGTGTTATCTTTTGCTTCATGATAATAGGATGGGTAATAAGCGGTTGTTCTGGTCAGAGAGAGTTACTGTTTCCGAAAAGCTTAACAAAACATCGTCCTTTATTTTGGCATAGATGAAGCCAAAAGGATAAGCCTGATATTAATTGATGAGGCATGGATAAGGTTTATTTATTGATTATAATTTGGATGGAAATCTTAGAGCTGTGAAGATGGATGCATACTTCGCAGCACCAACACCCTTTGTTGGCTGGAGCATGTCAAGAACACAAACCTTAGATGCACAAACACACACAAAGAGAGAGGGAGAACAAGATTTATGAGGTTCGGTAAGATGCCTACGTCCCTGGGGCAGAAGAGAGAAATCTATTGATGATTTATACAAGATTACAAGAGAATTACAATGTTCTCTCAAAAATACTCACCAGAAATCATTAACTCTAACAATGGGTTCACATCGTCTATTTATAGGGAGGAGAAGCAACCCAAAACAATTTCAGGTCGGGTCCAAAATTCGTTCTGACCCGACTGTCGGCGGTCGACCGACCTAAATGTGCGGTCGACCGCTCGGTCGATCGCACAAAGTCCTGTGACATTATAGGACTTACTGGAAATGTCAGTCGACCGACCCAACTGGGTTCCTGTCCCTCGTACAACATCGGCGACCGCCCGGTCGACCGATCCAAGCCTTGTGCATGTCGGTCAATCGCCCAGTCGACCAAAGTCCTATCATAGAGTTAAAAAACTCTATCTCTTATTTTAGCCCTCTCTTTACATTCTCCACCTCGGTGAAGATTTTTCAAATTTGAGCCAAACTTCAATGAATACCTGGCGAAATCGACACACGATCTCGGCTTGAGCCCTCGGACAAAATTGATACACGATCTCAGTGAAATCAACACATGATCTCGACTTGGCCGAACGGACTAAGCGGTTCCAAATGAATCTCTCGCACACACTTACAATTGATTTCAAACGATCACACCAGATCCAAATGATTGATTTAATTCATAATTGAGTTTGTCATCGCAACAAGCAACTCTCTCCAAACTCACAAACAATCTCAACGGATTCAAATGATTGAATCAATTCAAATTGAGTTGTCGTCCCCTTAGGCAACTCTCTCCAAACTCCAATACCAATTGTAAAGATTCCAAATTTCAGCTCAGCTATCCAAAGAGAATGCATCTTGCATGCCTTCCCAACACTCCACCGAAGAGAATCAACACCATATGAGTCGACCAACGAACGTGTCTACAACTCAGCAACTGAATGGAATACCATTCCAAATGATCTCAAGAAAAAACTCAACATGAGCCAACACTGACTCTCCAACTGACTAGCACTCCTGTCCAAAAGTCTTCAAGACGGTCCAACCAAATCTGAATAGAGCACACCAAATACCAACATCGGCTCAACAAACTGGATGCACGTCCCCTTTATGCAAGCTCAACTATATTCTCACCGGAAGATCAAATGTCCATCAAGATCACAATACTTCACCTCTATGTGAAGTCCAACTATTCACCTATACGTGAAGTCTGAATCAACTTCCGCTGCCAATTCTCGAGAACCCAAATACAGTAAATAGCTTCATACGGGCTGCATCACCAAACGGTTGTGCCATCACGGCTGCCTACGTACCCTCTGCCCAAGGGATCAAGCCTTTCGTAGTTCATTATAATGAACTCCGCCGAGCTCAACCAACTCTTTTCTTGCAGCAACGAACCCAACTGACTGAGTCATATGAACCTTATCAATATGAGATACATGCTTCTTTACAATCCATCTTCGCGGATTCCCTTTGGTTCCTCTAGCTACATCTGAACCATCTTTTTCAACATGCTCAGTATCTATATCGGCTACTCGATGTCACGATCGATGGAATCCCAGACGATACTGAACCAACTGAACAATGTGGAGTGGCATCAACCTCCACCCGCTGCGATACTTCTTTGGTCTTCCTTTTCTCTACCTTCCGGGAAAGGATAAGCTTCGCCATTGAAGCCTCATCCAATGTGACATGTCTGCTCGAGACAAACTCTTTGTTTTTTGGATCCCATAACTTGTAACCTTTCAAGTCTTCTTGTATTCCAAAAACATTAATTTATTCACCTTAGAGTCCAACATGTCTTTCTTGACATCAATATGGGCCGGACAACCAAATACTCTAAGCGAACCATGATCACGAGCAGCTCTACCTAATCAAATCTTCAAAGGAGTCTTACCTCCTATCGCAGTTGTCGGAAGCCTATTCAAGAGATGACTATCATACTTAATCGCCTCAGCCTAAAACGATTTGTCTAACGATGCATTAGACAACAAATACTGAACCTTCTCCAGTAAGACATAGTTCATCTCTTTGGCTACACTATCTTTCCATTTGTGAAGTGGGTAACAATACCATTGTTCTGGCTAAATTGCAGGAAAGAATCCTTATACCCCTCAACATAATCAATCGAAGCACCTTGATCTTTCTACCTGTCTAACTTTCTATCAGCTCCTTCCACTTCATTAACAACTCTAGGGTTTCAACTCTTTGTCTCATTGGGTATACCCAACAACGCCTAGAATATGTTGGCCCAAAGGCCCTTCACTCTAGTTTTGATGATGATTAACTCATGGAGTTATAGTTTACTATTAATCTTGTGATATTTAGTTTCAGATATTTAATCAAGATATTAGTAAGTGATTAGCTTCAACAAAGGTGTTTTGGAGCTATCGTATGTTGATTCAAGAGCTCGAGCGTCAAGATCGCATCTAGCACTTGGTTGGAGTCAAGCTTGTTGGATCGGTTTTGGATCGAGTCGACTTGGAGAAGGAGTTCTACAAGAAGACCTCGGTTTATTTAGTTAAGATTGTGTTTAGATCATTGTAAAGATTAAATAGTGTTGATATGCTCAAGTTCACATACACACACAGTTTAAAGTTTATTTGGTTTTGATTTTTCGTTTAACCGATATTGGATTTCATGTAAAAAACATAGATATAAATCTTTATATGTATATAGGATTCTATCCATATACAATATGCTTCAAAGTTGTTTCAATATCATGTTTTTGTATTTATATGTATTTTGGAGAAAACGGTTTTCCCTTTCAAAAATCTAAAGTTTGAAAAATACGGTTTTTGTTTCATATCACAAAAATGGTTCAAATAGTTTGTAATATGTGTTAAATTTTAGTCACACATATTTCTATTTCTAAGATAATAAAAGAACTTATTTTTGTGGAATTTATGTGAATTTATGGGATTTAATTGGTAATAAAAAGAAAGTTTTTCAATCCTTAAATCCCTGGCCAGATTGCTCTGACGGTCGACCGGAGGGTCGACCGCATCAAGAGCCGGTCGACCGTCACGGTCGACCGATGTGCATGAGACGTGGACAAAGGCCTGCCCACTTGGTCGGTCTACCCTGCGGTCGACTGACTGAGAGCACCACACTCTCAGGTGGGGGCCAGTCGACCAGGCGGTCGACCGTTGGCTAGGCACGGTCGACCGGGTCGACCGCAGGCACAACGGTCAGAAATGTGACTGTTGGCCGGTCGACCAGCCGGTCGAAACTGCCCTTTCCTTCTGCCAACGGGCAGATTTGTTTGTGGGCTATATATACCCACTTCATTGAGCTGTTTTAGTTAACAATTTCAAGAGCAAAAATCCTCATCCTCTTAAGTGTTTTAACATCAAGTTTTAAAAGAGTTTTTGGGTTTAAAAGATCAATCTTTATTTGTTTTTAAAATGTTAAAATTTCAAAGAAAATAGAGTTTTTGAGAATTGGTTTTTGATATATATATTTCTATATCTATTTGGAGATTTTTTTCAAGTATTTTTCTTTGTTTCAAACACTTTATTTTCTCACACTTGAGCTATCATATCTATCCTATCTATAGGATCTTGTTTAGTGAGAAAATTTGGTTTGTGGTCTGTTGAAACCAACAAGTGTTGTAAACCCTTTCCTTTGCTTTGGCTTTGTACCTTTCCCTCTAAGTGTAGAGAAGGTTGTGCAATTGGGTTGCTAGTATCCCTCTAAGTGTAGAGGTGATTGAGTTTGTTGGTATCCCTCTAGTGAGAGGTTGATATTGTGTTAGTTTTGTGCCTTACCTCTAGTGAGAGGTTGTATTTGGTGAGAGAGGAGTTGTGTACTCCCAAGTTGTATTTGCTCAAATTCTCAGTAGAGGTTCCCTGTGTGGGAAGTCCTTTGTAGACGCTATAGTGAAAATTCTTCTATGTGAAGGCGAGGACGTAGAACTGGGTGCTCGAACCTCGAAACAGATCTCGGTGTTTGCGATTGGTCCACTATCTCTAAACTCTCTCTTATTTACCTTGCATTGATTCATATTGTTCATTCATACTTATATGCTTGGTATTGCTTGTGTGTGCCCATACTTGTGTTCAACCAAGAGAGCTTCAAATAGCACCTCAACTCTTATTTAGAGGAATTTAGAGGAGATAGTCCAGAGCCCTTCACGGGAAATTCGGCTACACTCTTTGGTTACACTAAGTTTGTTGCAATTTATTTTTAATTCCGCATTATTTGTCATTAGATTAGCCATACACCTATTCATCCCCCCCTCAAGGTGTACTTTCAATTGGTATCAGAGCCTACGCTCTTGATATTAGGTTTAACAACCTAGGAGTGAGATCTTAGTTTGCTAACTAGTATTTGCATTTGCACACTTATTTGTTTACACACACTCATGGAGTACCTTGCTCCTCTCATGTTTGATATTTCTAACATCGATATGTGAAAGTTTAAAATGAGTATGTATCTCAAGACCCTAGGAATGCATGTTCACCTTACCGCTACTAAGAAATCTTATCTTAGTAATAGCAAGCATAAAAAGGCTAATGTACAAGCCCTAAAGGCACTTAGAAAATCTCTTAGTAAAGAATATTTAAATATGGTTTCTCATTGTAACTCCGCTTTGTGGAACATATTGACATCTCCCAAGCTACAAACGCCAATCAATGAGGAGGAGAAATCTAGTGGAGAAGAGTCCGACCAACGTTGCTTCATGGTCCAAGGGAATGACTCTCTTGAGGTATATTCGGACAATGAACTGATGATAGTACTAGTTCTTGTTGTAATGAGTGTATAGATGCACTTGCTGTAAATAATGAACTAGCTATAGGTTGTGAAAAATGTTAGAAAGACAAAATCTCTTGAAAAAGAAAAGTTTTGCACTAAAAGAAGAAAATAAAAATTTGTCTTCTAACCATGATGTTATTTTGCAAGAGAGGGATGAGATTTCAAATGAAAAGGACTCTTTGAAATCCCAACTTGAACTTGCCCTAAAAGAAAATGAAATTTTGAAAAATAAAAATGATAGTGAAAATGTTTTGAAGAAAAATGAGGTTCTATCTTCAAAACTTGAATTTGTGTTAAAAGAAAATGAATTTTTGAAAAATAAAATTATTTCTATTTCAAGGAATTAGATTTAATTTCTAATGAAAATAAATCTTTGAAAAATGATTTTGACTCACATGTTTGCCATGCTAGTGTAGCTTCACATTCTAGTGTTTCCAATGCATGCACCACCTCTTCTTCTATAATTGAAAATGATATATGTATGTTAAAGAAGAGTGTTGATTGTTTGGGCTCCACTTTGAGCCAATGTGTCATGAACCACACACGTTTAAAATCCATGTTCGCAAGAAACAAGTTCCACCTATGCATGCACACAAACCACGGCATACATATACTTCTCACGTTCATACACATAATACCTTGTATGCTCATGTGTACACTTATACACATTGTGGACGTAAGGGCCACCTTGCAAGATTTTGTTATGATAGAGTACATAATGTAAATTTTACAAATAAATTTGTTTGGGTTAGGAAAGATGCTAACCCCCATGGGCCCAATAGAGTTTGGGTACCAAAATCTACCCCTATGATATTTGATGTAGGTGTGAGCTCTCGCTTGATGTGAGAGCATTAGTGTCTTGAAGTGGATGCGTTCCGAGCTAAACGGTGACAATTTTGGATGCATCACTTTCAAGGGGAGTTTGGTAGCAAGACCATCATGGTTTGGAGAACTAGAGATAAACCCTATTGGTTTTGGTAACTATCTCTAAACTCATATTTATGTTTACATGCTTTCATATTATTGATTCTTAACATGTCATGTTTTAATGATTATTATGTTAATTGTCATGATTAGACATGTGATATACATATGTAGTATTTTTTAGGTACACCCATGTTCTATATGGATCCATATTTTGTGTTCTCACTTTAGTTTAGCTATCGTGTATATCATAACTCTAAACATGTGCATTCATATAATGATCATATTAGTTTATGTTTTATTTTTATGCTTCATGATTTGATTACATGTTTAAATGTAACTTTCATTAAAACTTGTATATTACTTGTACAACTATTGAGTCACAAATAGATTATTATATGTTTGTACTTGTGTAACCCCCTGCTCCCAGTGTACGTATCACAGTATCGGTACGCGATACGACGTACAAAAATTGTTTTGACCTCCATGGTAGTCCGATTGAGCCGATTTCAGTTTCTAAAATTATTTTCTAATATTTGAGATTTTTCAAGATTTTCTGAAATTTTTCTGGATTATTTTGGAAAATCTCCGTAGTCGGTGTCGACCGATACCGATAACCGGCCTTCCGATTTTTATTTTACAAACGGAGTTGAATTTTGAGAATCTGCTTTCACTGGATGTCTTAGAATCACATGAGCTACGTTCGGGTATTTTTGGGGATTTTCAGAATTTATCCAAATCCGGGCCAAACCGGTGTCGCCCGTATCGGCGCGACACTCGGGATTTTAATTGGCAAACCGGATTGAGTTTTAACAAACCGTTTTCATATTACGGCTCAGCATAATATTCTCTATTTTCTGTAATTTTTGGGCATCATTCGGAGCTAGTCAATTTTCGACCCTATTAAAATAATATTAAATTACTTTTTATTTAATTTTTTCTTTTTCTTTCTTTCTTTTCATTTCTTCCCAGCGAAGCCTTTCCCCCACCGCCTCACTGTTCACCACCGCCTCTCTTCCCCTTTAAATACAACCTCTCTCTCTCCTCTTTAAACCTCTCTCTAAAACCCTCTCTCTCTCTCTAACTCTCTCTCTTTCTCTCTCTCTCTCCCCCCTCTCTCTTTCCCCCTCAAACACCCTCCCTTTCACCCCTCTTTTCTCTCTGTTCATGGCCTCCGGCCTTGTCGCCGGCGTGCTCCGGTGGCCGGCGCGCCACGGGCTCCGCCCCCACCACCGGCCACGTGGCCGGTGGTCAACCGCCGCCGCCGCCGCGCCCAGGCTGGCCGGCGCCACCTTCCCCTTTCTTTCTCTCTCTTTTCTCTCTCACTCACTCTCCATCTCCCTCTCAGTCAAATCCACCGCCGGCGGCTGAACCGCCGCCGACGGGCCGTCGCTAGCCGCAGCCGGGGGTCACCGGCAGCGAGCTGCCACGGGTCACCGGCCAGCAGAGCTGGCCGGCCACCACACCCCAACAGCGGCAGCCATGCTGCCGCTGTTGCTGCTGTTGTCTTATTCTTATTGGGTTTGGGTAGAACCCAAACCCAATAAGCCTAATTGGGAGAAAACCAAATAAACCCCCTATCAACCCGCTAACCCGTTAACCCTTTATCCAATAGATTAAGTTGTGGGTTTGGGTTGTGGATCTGGACCGACCCGTTATGAGTTCAAACCCGCATCCAGACCCATTACAGGTAAAATTACAGAAAACCCCCTGTAACATTTTATTAATTGCAATTGAAATATTTTTATTTACATAATTAACCCTATTTGTTATGATTCAGTATTCGGGCGATATCGGGAGCATCCGGACTCCGATTCGGGCGATTCTGGATCCGTTGCGATCGTGGGAACGAGAGCTACAGTCCTGTAGCCAGTTTGTGAGTGTTTTCTTTTATAAAATATATTTTATCATGATTAATATCTTGATTGATTGCCTAATTAAGAATAAAACATGATTATCGGTAAATCATGATAATTATTGTAATTCCTGTAATTAAGGCATAATAACGGAATGCTTGGTTAGTTAATAAGATAAGGAACACTAGTCACTATTTGTTATAATTTGGTAAGACTTATATGTAACACCGAGTAGATGATATAGTCATATCACACCGGTACACTAAATACCGTAGTGCATATATATATATATATATATCGGTTATACTGGATGTCGGTAATTCATGTAGCTTTATGTAGTTTCATGCACACGTCTCACCATTACATAAGTACTGATATTCATGACCCTAATACTGCAGAAATATACGGATATTCTAGGACACTGGACACCGTCATTTTATAGACGCACTGATCACTGTCAGGACATGCACGTGCACTGAGATAGTACACGGATAGACCACTGCATGGACTACTTCATTTCATGTTTACATACCCATGCTACACATGCTGCATTTCATATTTACATATCACTGTTACACATGCCTGCATGTTATGTTTACATATCACTGTTACATATGCATGTCATGTTTCCATAGCCCTGTTACCAATGCATGTATGGTTCCTCTATTCTTGTTATATGATTCCCAGCATGTTCCCGTATTCATGTTATAAGATTGATTCAGTTACTGATATGGATATTCCCGTTACTGGACTGAGAGCTGTTGATATGCGATATGCGATATTGTTCCCGTTATATTGTTCATGTTATATTGTTCCCGTTATATTGTTCCCGTTTCCCGTTATATTGTTCTACGCTATCAACAGAGCTCTGGTCCAGTTATCATGTTATCCGTATCATGTACTGTATTTGTTCTTGTTACATTGTATATAAAGCTAAATTGGGTATGGGGGAGACTTGACGGTTGATTAGATCTTATCGGGTGATGTACTGGATCCATATTGTTAGTCCCACTGCAGGGGACGGTAGTGCTACCTACCACTAGCTCCATGAGCTCCCGTTACTTGATTCGTGCTCCCCTCTTAGCGGAGGGCCCTGGTCTCAGCAGCCAGGGGTCCGTTTAAGGCCGTGATCCCGGGTATGCACGGGATACATCCACCCGATAAGAACTCTTCGACCATGGGTTTCCAATTAACATAATAAAACAAGATACACAATAGTGACGTCGGGAACACTTGTTATTTGGTTACTCTCTCGTTTGGATAATGGTACCCGTAGGCCATGTCCGGATGGGTTCGACTGGAGTACGGGCTCCAGTATGAACTGCCAGTGGTATGGGACACTGGAAGAGAGTAATTAAAATATCATGTGGTACTGATTACTACTATTGTATAAATGACATGACTTTGACATGACCTGCCCGCTACATGTTTAGTTGTACTTGTTACTGTTCCTGATCATTTATCTGCTATCATGTTACATGTATACATTGCTACTGTTCCTGTTTCCTGTTACACTTTCTTTAGTGCCCTACTACTCATGCACATGTATACTTGTTACATTACCTGGTATATGTTACACTGTATGTAGTGGCATACTATGCATGTTCTGCATTGCATATATTTTATTGTTGCAGACATATGCTCATCTGCATGTTCACCTCTATCACGTCACCACTAACATGTTCATGTCTAGTACGTCACCACTAGACAACATTAGTTATTACATAAATGGACACGACTATAGATATGACCTGATAATAACCGGCTAGGTAGTGATGGTATTAAAAGTTGACCTGTTTATATCTTTGCACTGATTCCATGTTTAACTTTCTACTGTTTATATATATTCTTATTATATGGTATCACTATTACAACAGCATGTATTATCTATTATTATTGTGCATTGCCTCCTTCAGTTTTACCACTCACTAGGTCGCTTTCTGACGACCCTGGGTTTGCATGCCCAGATTGGAGATCCGAGTTACCATACCTTCAGAGAGTGCCTTGGAGTTACATGGGAGATTCCGCATCAGGACTATTCATAGGTATTTTAGTGCTTTATTTCTGTTTTTTTTTTTATCCTTATTTTCATATCTGTTATGATCGCTGACCTCTTTCTGCAGGTATTCTTGTACTGCTTTCATGCTGGACCTCAGATCTATATGGAGGTATTGTACTGTACTGAGGCTTAACGTACGCGTGAGGCTGTTTTCACCTTGCGTATGTACGTCGCCATAACGTCTCCGTATCCTTGGGATCGGGGCGTTACATAGTGGTATCAGAGCCTAGGTTCAAACCTGGTGTGGGTAACCACCTGGGTCAATGTTTGGGCTCTTACCAACAGTACAATCAAGTTCAGATTAACTGATCTGAATCTTAATTTGGGGATTCCAGCAACGAGTACAAGAATACCATGACCTTGACAATTCATTCCTTGCCTTTGTTTTGTTCCTTCCTTCCTTTCAGTTGTAAACCAGAGCAACGATTTCCTTCTCACTTTCCTTGTATCATTTTGTTTTCCATCCGTTAGTATTAGTTCACTCCCATGCTTCTTCATCCCGAGTTCCTTAGAGACATCAGAGTGCGTAGCGGAAGGGGCGTGGACCCATAACTTTTAAGCTTGGGGTTGAAAATATTGTTCTCACACCTGATTAAAATTGCGAGGACGCAATTTTCTATAAGGTGGGGAGAAATGTAACCCCTGCTCCCCAGTGTACGTATCACAGTATCGGTACGCGATACGACGTACAAAAATTGTTTTGACCTCCATGGTAGTCCGATTGAGCCGATTTCAGTTTCTAAAATTATTTTCTAATATTTGAGATTTTTCAAGATTTTCTGAAATTTTTCTGAATTATTTTGGAAAATCTCCGTAGTCGGTGTCGACTGATACCGATAACCGGCCTTCCGATTTTTATTTTATAAACGGAGTTGAATTTGAGAATCTGCTTTCACTGGATGTCTTAGAATCACATGAGCTATGTTCGGGTATTTTTGGGGATTTTTCAGAATTTATCGAAATCCGGGCCAAACCGGTGTCGCCCGTATCGGCGCGACACTCCGGGATTTTTAATTGGCAAACCGGATTGAGTTTTGACAAACCGTTTTCATATTACGGCTCAGCATAATATTCTCTATTTTCTATAATTTTTGGGCATCATTCGGAGCTAGTCAATTTTCGACCCTATTAAAATAATATTAAATTACTTTTTATTTAATTTTTTCTTTTTCTTTCTTTCTTTTCATTTCTTCCCAGCGAAGCCTTTCCCCCACCGCCTCACTGTTCACCCACCGCCTCTCTTCCCTTTAAATACAACCTCTCTCTCTCCTCTTTAAACCTCTCTCTAAAACCCTCTCTCTCTCTAACTCTCTCTCTTTCTTTCTCTCTCTCTCTCCCTCTCTCTTTCCCCCTCAAACACCCTCCCTTTCACCCCTCTTTTCTCTCTGTTCATGGCCTCCGGCCTTGTCGCCGGCGTGCTCCGGTGGCCGGCGCGCCACCGGGCTCCGCCCCCACCACCGGCCACGTGGCCGGTGGTCAACAGCCGCCGCCGCCGCGCCCAGGCTGGCCGGCGCCACCTTCCCCTTTCTTTCTCTCTCTTTTCTCTCTCACTCACTCTCCATCTCCCTCTCAGTCAAATCCACCGCCGGCGGCTGAACCGCCGCCGACGGGCCGTCGCTAGCCGCAGCGGCGGGTCACCGGCAGCGAGCTGCCACGGGTCACGGCCAGCAGAGTGGCCGGCCACCACACCCCAACAGCGGCAGCCATGCTGCCGCTGTTGCTGCTGTTGTCTTATTCTTATTGGGTTTGGGTAGAACCCAAACCCAATAAGCCTAATTGGGAGAAAACCCATAAACCCCCTATCAACCCGCTAACCCGTTAACCCTTTATCCAATAGATTAAGTTGTGGGTTTGGGTTGTGGATCTGGACCCGACCCGTTATGAGTTCAAACCCGCATCCAGACCCATTACAGGTAAAATTACAGAAAACCCCCTGTAACATTTTATTAATTGCAATTGAAATATTTTTATTTACATAATTAACCCTATTGTTATGATTCAGTATTCGGGCGATATCGGGAGCATCCGGACTCCGATTCGGGCGATTCTAGATCCGTTGCGATCGTGGGAAAGAGAGTTACAGTCCTGTAGCCAGTTTGTGAGTGTTTTCTTTTTATAAAATATATTTTATCATGATTAATATCTTGATTGATTGCTAATTAAGAATAAAACATGATTATCGGTAAATCATGATAATTATTGTAATTCCTGTAATTAAGGCATAATAACGGAATGCTTGGTTAGTTAATAAGATGAGGAACACTAGTCACTATTTGTTATAATTTGGTAAGACTTATATGTAACACCCGAGTAGATGATATAGTCATATCACACCGGTACACTAAATACCGTAGTGCATATATATATATATATATATATATATATATATATATATATATATATATATATCGGTTATACTGGATGTCGGTAATTCATGTAGCTTTATGTAGTTTCATGCACACGTCTCATCATTACATAAGTACTGATATTCATGACCCTAATACTGCAGAAATATACGGATATTCTAGGACACTGGACACCGTCATTTTATAGACGCACTGATCACTGTCAGGACATGCACGTGCACTGAGATAGTACACGGATAGACCACTGCATGGACTACTTCATTTCATGTTTACATACCCATGCTACACATGCCTGCATTTCATATTTACATATCACTGTTACACATGCCTGCATGTTATGTTACATATCACTGTTACATATGCATGTCATGTTTCCATAGCCCTGTTACCAATGCATGTATGGTTCCTCTATTCTTGTTATATGATTCCAGCATGTTCCCGTATTCATGTTATAAGATTGATTCAGTTACTGATATGGATATTCCCGTTACTGGACCTGAGAGCTGTTGATATGCGATATGCGATATTGTTCCCGTTATATTGTTCATGTTATATTGTTCCCGTTATATTGTTCCCGTTTCCCGTTATATGTTCTACGCTATCAACAGAGCTCTGGTCCAGTTATCATGTTACCCGTATCATGTATTGTATTTGTTCTTGTTACATTGTATATAAAGCTAAATTGGGTATGGGGGAGACTTGACGGTTGATTAGATCTTATCGGGTGATGTACTGGATCCATATTGTTAGTCCCACTGCAGGGGACGGTAGTGCTACCTACCACTAGCTCCATGAGCTCCCGTTACTTGATTCGTGCTCCCTCTTAGCGGAGGGCCCTGGTCTCAGCAGCCAGGGATCGTTTAAGGCCGTGATCCCGGGTATGCACGGGATACATCCACCCGATAAGAACTCTTTGACCATGGGTTTCCAATTAACATAATAAAACAAGATACACAATAGTGACGTCGGGAAACACTTGTTATTTGGTTACTCTCTCGTTGGATAATGGTACCCGTAGGCCATGTCCGGATGGGTTCGACTGGAGTGCGGGCTCCAGTATGAACTGCCAGTAGTATGGGACACTGGAAGAGAGTAATTAAAATTCATGTGGTACTGATTGCTACTATTGTATAAATGACATGACTTTGACATGACCTGCCCGCTACATGTTTAGTTGTACTTGTTACTGTCCTGATCATTTATCTGCTATCATGTTACATGTATACATTGCTACTGTTCCTGTTTCCTGTTACACTTTCTTAGTGCCCTACTACTCATGCACATGTATACTTTGTTACATTACCTGGTATATGTTACACTGTATGTAGTGGCATACTATGCATGTTCTGCATTGCATATATTTTATTGTTGCAGACATATGCTCATCTGCATGTTCACCTCTATCACGTCACCACTAACATGTTCATGTCTAGTACGTCACCACTAGACAACATTAGTTATTACATAAACTGGACACGACTATAGATATGACCTGATAATAACCGGCTAGGTAGTGATGGTATTAAAAGTTGACCTGTTTATATCTTTGCACTGATTCATGTTTAACTTTCTACTGTTTATATATATTCTTATTATATGGTATCACTATTACAACAGCATGTATTATCTATTATTATTGTGCATTGCTTCCTTCAGTTTTACCACTCACTAGGTCGCTTTCTGACGACCCTGGGTTTGCATGCCCAGATTGGAGATCCGAGTTACCATAGCTTCAGAGAGTGCCTTGGAGTTACATGGGAGATTCCGCATCAGGACTATTCATAGGTATTTTAGTGCTTTATTTCTGTATTTTTTTTTATCCTTATTTTCATATCTGTTATGATCGCTGACCTCTTTCTGCAGGTATTCTTGTACTGCTTTCATGCTGGACCTCAGATCTGTATGGAGGTATTGTACTGTACTGAGGCTTAACGTACGCGTGAGGCTGTTTTCACCTTGCGTATGTACGTCGCCATAACGTCTCCGTATCCTTGGGATCGGGGCGTTACATAGTGGTATCAGAGCCTAGGTTCAAACCTGGTGTGGGTAACCACCTGGGTCAATGTTTGGGCTCTTACCAACAGTACAATCAAGTTCAGATTAACTGATCTGAATCTTAATTTGGGGATTCCAGCAACGAGTACAAGAATACCATGACCTTGACAATTCATTCCTTGCCTTTGTTTTGTTCCTTCCTTCCTTTCAGTTGTAAACCAGAGCAACCGATTCCTTCTCACTTTCCTTGTATCATTTTGTTTTCCATCCGTTAGTATTAGTTCACTCCCATGCTTCTTCATCCCGAGTTCCTTAGAGACATCAGAGTGCGTAGCGGAAGGGGCGTGGACCCATAACTTTTAAGCTTTGGGGTTGAAAAATATTGTTCTCACACTGATTAAAATTGCGAGGACGCAATTTTCTATAAGGTGGGGAGAAATGTAACCCCCTGCTCCCCAGTGTACGTATCACAGTATCGGTACGCGATACGACGTACAAAAATTGTTTTGACCTCCATGGTAGTCCGATTGAGCCGATTTCAGTTTCTAAAATTATTTTCTAATATTTGAGATTTTTCAAGATTTTCTGAAATTTTTCTGAATTATTTTGGAAAATCTCCGTAGTCGGTGTCGACTGATACCGATAACCGGCCTTCCGATTTTATTTTATAAACGGAGTTGAATTTTGAGAATCTGCTTTCACTGGATGTCTTAGAATCACATGAGCTATGTTCGGGTATTTTTGGGGATTTTTCAGAATTTATCGAAATCCGGGCCAAACCGGTGTCGCCCGTATCGGCGCGACACTCCGGGATTTTTAATTGGCAAACCGGATTGAGTTTTGACAAACCGTTTTCATATTACGGCTCAGCATAATATTCTCTATTTTTTATAATTTTGGGCATCATTCGGAGCTAGTCAATTTCGACCCTATTAAAATAATATTAAATTACTTTTATTTAATTTTTTCTTTTTCTTTCTTTCTTTTCATTTCTTCCCAGCGAAGCCTTTCCCCCACCGTCTCACTGTTCACCCACCGCCTCTCTTCCCCTTTAAATACAAACTCTCTCTCTCCTCTTTAAACCTCTCTCTAAAACCCTCTCTCTCTCTAACTCTCTCTTTCTTTCTTTCTCTCTCTCTCTCCCTCTCTCTTTCCCCCTCAAAACACCCTCCCTTTCACCCCTCTTTTCTCTCTGTTCATGGCCTCCGGCCTTGTCGCCGGCGTGCTCCGGTGGCCGGCGCGCCACCGGGCTCCGCCCCCACACGGCCACGTGGCCGGTGGTCAACAGCCGCCGCCGCCGCGCCCAGGCTGGCGGCGCCACCTTCCCCTTTCTTTCTCTCTCTTTTCTCTCTCACTCACTCTCCATCTCCCTCTCAGTCAAATCCACCGCCGGCGGCTGAACCGCCGCCGACGGGCCGTCGCTAGCCGCAGCCGGCGGGTCCGGCAGCGAGCTGCCACGGGTCACCAGCCAGCAGAGCTGGCCGGCCACCACACCCCAACAGCGGCAGCCATGCTGCCGCTGTTGCTGCTGTTGTCTTATTCTTATTGGGTTTGGGTAGAACCCAAACCCAATAAGCCTAATTGGGAGAAAACCCAATAAACCCCCTATCAACCGCTAACCCGTTAACCCTTTATCCAATAGATTAAGTTGTGGGTTTGGGTTGTGGATCTGGACCGACCCGTTATGAGTTCAAACCCGCATCCAGACCCATTACAGGTAAAATTACAGAAAACCCCCTGTAACATTTTATTAATTGCAATTGAAATATTTTTATTTACATAATTAACCCTATTTGTTATGATTCAGTATTCGGGCGATATCGGGAGCATCGGACTCCGATTCGGGCGATTCTGGATCCGTTGCGATCGTGGGAACGAGAGTTACAGTCCTGTAGCCAGTTTGTGAGTGTTTTATTTTTATAAAATATATTTATCATGATTAATATCTGATTGATTGCCTAATTAAGAATAAAAAATGATTATCGGTAAATCATGATAATTATTGTAATTCCTGTAATTAAGGCATAATAACGGAATGCTTGGTTAGTTAATAAGATGAGGAACACTAGTCACTATTGTTATAATTTGGTAAGACTTATATGTAACACCCGAGTAGATGATATAGTCATATCACACCGGTATACTAAATACCGTAGTGCATATATATATATATCGGTTATACTGGATGTCGGTAATTCATGTAGCTTTATGTAGTTTCATGCACACGTTCATCATTACATAAGTACTGATATTCATGACCCTAATACTGCAGAAATATACGGATATTCTAGGACACTGGACACCGTCATTTATAGACGCACTGATCACTGTCAGGACATGCACGTGCACTGAGATAGTACACGGATAGACCACTGCATGGACTACTTCATTTCAGTTTACATACCCATGCTACACATGCCTGCATTTCATATTACATATCACTGTTACACATGCCTGCATGTTAGTTTACATATCACTGTTACATATGCATGTCATGTTTCCATAGCCCTGTTACCAATGCATGTATGGTTCCTTATTCTTGTTATATGATTCCCAGCATGTTCCGTATTCATGTTATAAGATTGATTCAGTTACTGATATGGATATTACCGTTACTGGACCTGAGAGCTGTTGATATGCGATATGCGATATTGTTCCGTTATATATGTTCATGTTATATTGTTCCCGTTATATTGTTCCGTTTCCCGTTATATTGTTCTACGCTATCAACAGAGCTCTGGTCCAGTTATCATGTTACCGTATCATGTACTGTATTTGTTCTTGTTACAATGTATATAAAGCTAAATTGGGTATGGGGGGAGACTTGACGGTTGATTAGATCTTATCGGGTGATGTACTGGATCCATATTGTTAGTCCCACTGCAGGGGACGGTAGTGCTACCTACCACTAGCTCCATGAGCTCCCGTTACTTGATTCGTGCTCCCCTCTTAGCGGAGGGCCTGGTCTCAGCAGCCAGGGATCCGTTTAAGGCCGTGATCCCGGGTATGCACGGGATACATCCACCCGATAAGAACTCTTCGACCATGGGTTTCCAATTAACATAATAAAACAAGATACACAATAGTGACGTCGGGAACACTTGTTATTTGGTTACTCTCTCGTTTGGATAATGGTACCCGTAGGCCATGTCCGGATGGGTTCGACTGGAGTGCGGGCTCCAGTATGAACTGCCAGTAGTATGGGACACTGGAAGAGAGTAATTAAAATATCATGTGGTACTGATTGCTACTATTGTATAAATGACATGACTTTGACATGACCTGCCCGCTACATGTTTAGTTGTACTTGTTACTGTTCCTGATCATTTATCTGCTATCATGTTACATGTATACATTGCTACTGTTCCTGTTTCCTGTTACACTTTCTTTAGTGCCCTACTACTCATGCACATGTATACTTTGTTACATTACCTGTATATGTTACACTGTATGTAGTGGCATACTATGCATGTTCTGCATTGCATATATTTTTATTTTGCAAACATATGCTCATCTGCATGTTCACCTCTATCACTCACCACTATCATGTTCATGTCTAGTACGTCACCACTAGACAACATTAGTTTATTACATAAACTGGACACGATTATAGATATGACCTGATAATAACCGGCTAGGTAGTAATGGTATTAAAAGTTGACCTGTTTATATCTTTGCACTGCTTCCATGTTTAACTCTTTCTACTGTTTATATATCCTTATTATATGGTATCACTATTACAACAACATGTATTATCTATTATTATTGTGCGTTGCCTCCTTCAGTTTTACCACTCACTAGGTCGCTTTCTGATGACCCTGGGTTTGCATGCCCAGATTGGAGATCCGAGTTACCATAGCTTCAGAGAGTGCCTTGGAGTCACATGGGAGATTCCGCTTCAGGACTATTCATAGGTATTTTAGTGCTTTATTTCTGTTATCTTATTTATTCTTGTTTTCATATCTGTTATGATCGCTGACCTCTTTCTGCAGGTATTCTTGTACTGCTTTCATGCTGGACCTCAGATCTATATGGAGGTATTGTACTGTACTGAGGCTTAACGTACGCGTGAGCGTGTTTTCACCTCGCGTATGTACGTCGCCATAACGTCTCCGTATCCTTAGGAGCGGGGCGTTACAGATATCTTCGAGGAGGTGAGAGAGTTCCTTACTGATGACTTGGATCAGGCACAGACTGCCCTTGATGAAGCTGAAGCACGAGAGCAGTAGGCCGTAGCTAATTGTCAACATGCGCTGAGGGTGTTCAAGTTCAGGAAGTACAAAGAGGGGTACGAAGACGAGAAGCGTGAGGTGTCCCCAAGGTACTTGCTTAACATTGGGTCATTCCTTATAGGTGAAGGTTAGAGCCCTCCTGAGAGCAGTGCTGCCCCGTCTGCTGAGGTGGAGACTCCTCTGAAGGCCGCGTCCAGTGACAAAGCACCCTTATGGCCGAGCTTCCTGCAGGCTGCTCCTGACGCTAGGCAGGTGTCAGGTGCTTCATCAGTTTCGGTAGGGGAGTCCTCTCTGAATATTTCATCCAGTGACGGTGCACCCTGGTGTCGCTCCCTCCGTCGGCCATCCCTGACGCTGGGCAGGTGTTCGGGACTGCCCCGAGGGAACAGCTCTTTCGGTTGTCACTCCCGAGGCCTCTTGCAAAGGCAAAGTGAGTGACTGAGAGTCTGCTTTATTTGATTTTTCTACCATTATTTGTAAAGATCTAGTGTAATCTTTTGAAAGAAATTATTGAATCTTCAGCTTCTTTCTCTTTTTGAATGTCTTATTCCTTTTGTGCTTTAAGGTCGTAGCGGATGCGGGTCCGACAGGCTTCTTCTGTCGTCTTCTGACTCGGTGGTCGGTGGTCAGAGAGAGCCTTCGGAGGCTGGGGACATCTCCTGCTTGCATAGGCTTTGAAGAGGTTGGCGTTTCGGACGAGGAGCTGCCAGAGGAGATTAAGGGCTCTGGACCTGGGAGAAGAGAGGAGGAAGTGGAAATAGATCTGGATGATGAGCCCAGATTATTGTTGGACTTCTTGAATGCCTGTCGGGAGAAAGTAGTCGTAGGGAGCTCCTGAGAAGTCCTGGGCGTTCTTGCCCCGTAGAGCTCAAATTACTGGACCTCCTAACCTCTCAGCTAGATTGTGAGCTCATTTCTCACAACACGATCGGGCTGGTTTTAGGAAGAGAGTGGATTGGGTCCTTCAAAAGGCGTGCAAGCTACTGGAGGCGAGCTCTTCGTTGAGGAGGGAGAAGGTAGAGCTTGAAGAGAAGCTATTGACCCGGCTTCTGGAGTTGCAGATGGCGTTGGAGAAGGTGACTGATCTTTAGGAAAAGACAGCTTCAGCCCAATGAGAAGTCCTTTCCCTTCGGGAGCGGATCGACATGGGTTGTGGAAGAGTTGAGGACTGAGGTCTCGCGCGAGTGTGTGAGCTCCGCGTTGTGCGAGGTAGTTTGGAGAGTCGTGACAAAGATGTGAAGAGTTGAGGACTGAGGTCTCGCGTGAGCCGGATCGTTATGATGATTTTTGGCTTGTTCATGACACATTGCTGGAGGAGGTGTAGAAGCTGCGTTCTGAGGTCATAGCCCTTAGATCTGGCATCCGAGTATAGAGCACTGGAGGATGGTTAGGAGTCGAGAACCGAAACCCCAGGGTCCTAGCTCCCGGCCCAGAGGGTTGGGTCGTCAGCCGGGAGATCGACCGATCGTGCTGAGAGCTCTGAATGTTGGCATGAGAGATCTCAGAGAGGGTTGACGGATAAGGGGAGTGATTGCAGACGGGAACGATGTGGCTAACCCGCTTTGTATGGATGTGTGACTAATAGATGTGTCGTCTATTTTCTGTGGGTTGAATTGTTGCTTTTGACACTTCATGTGATGCCTTGTTTTTGTTTGTAGGGAGCCATCGGGGTGGCCTGATATAGGCTGTTGACTCACTCGAGTAGCCATCAAGGTGAAAACCTATCTAGGCTGACTCCGAGCAGTCCTAGTGGGCGAGCCTCTATCTTTCAGAGGCTCCCCAAGGGATGGCCAAGGAGGTTGTTCTTTCCTCATAACCGTCAGGGTAGGATCTGATATAGGCTGTTGACTCACTCGAGTGGCCATCAAGGTGAAAACCTGTCTAGGCTGACTCCGAGCAGTCCTGGTGGGCGGGCCTTCGTCTTTCAGGGGGCTCCTCGAGGGATAGCCGCATGAGCTATTCTTCCCTCATACCTGTTAGGGTAGGACCCGATATAGGCTGTTGACTCACTGAGTGGTCATCAAGGTGAAAACCTGTATACCTGGAGAATACATGGAAATAAAAAGTTGGCAGATTTTTATTGGATGCATGAGTTTTACATGTAGTACCGCTCCGGGTGGGAAGCATATTTCCTGGTGGGGATCTTCCCATCCCGGGTGGTGTAAGGAGCGAGCATTTCAGTCGACCGTTTCAGCCGGGACTTCTCCGACCTCAGGGTCTACCTCTGAGTCGAAGATGAACTCGTCTAAATGTCCTCGTCTAACTAGGTCCTCGAGGTGTCGTTTGAGGGCCCAACATTGCGATGTGGCGTGCCCTTGACTGCCATGAAAGGAGCAACTTCCTGCTTTCAGGGCGTATGGGTCGTGTTTGGCTGTCTTGGGGAGTTTCAACCAAGGCTGATACTTGATATGAAAGATCTGATCGATCGGGAGGCTCAGGGGGGTGAAGGTGATGGAATCTTCGGTCTTCGTCGTCGTTGGGGGAGCGTCCTTTTTGGGGTTTGAGGCTCGATGTCCGAGCGTCCTTTTTGGGGTTTGAGGCTCGATGTCCCCTCGCGCGCTTCCTCGAATTGTTGGGTTGGAGGCTCTCGGGCTCGTCACGCGCAATAGCTGCTTAGGAGCGCATCTTATTTAGCTTAAAATGCAAGTCAATTGGGCTACAGGGTGTTGATTGGCCTCGGGGAAAGAGTCAGAATCACTTGGGCGACAAACTCGATGACCCGCTGTTGTGCTTCTCACAGAATATTTATCTGCGTGAGTAGCTTATCATTGACCTGTGTTACCGCCTCGCGCTCGGGTTCGGCTGTATCGCGATGGATGGCGACCAATTCTCGCTCGCGATCGGCTTTCGCTCGATGCTCATCCAGCCGTCGTCGTAGGTCAACTACCATCTGGATGAGTTGTCTGTGGGATAGGTCGATGGGTCTAGTTCGTCAGAAGCGTTGAGGTCGTGCCGGGTGGCGCTCTTGTGAGCCATGAGCATTGAGCGTGGGCCTTTTGTGGGGTGGTAGTATCTCTCAGTGAAAGCACTAAATGCAGTTGGTAAATTCCTAAGGAATCAATACACGCACCAAAATAATGGAGAAAAATCGCTAAATCAAAATCACAGCTCGCAAACACACAGATCTTACGTGAAAACCTGAAGCGTGAAAAACCATAGAGAGAAGAGAATTCCACTATATCAATGGTGATTACATGTGAGATTCTTTAGTGTGTTAGGGTTTCTGGATTCCGATCATGATCCATTTTCTTGTTGGGGGATCTCTTATTTATACAAGTTGTGTCAGATAGATAAGATTAGGGAGTCCTGCTTAGTTTGAACACTTAAAATCCTTATCTAGATGGCGGTTGAGCTGAATATCCCGGTTTGAATCGAGGTAAGGGAGAGTCCAACTCTATCGGATAGTCTGTGTCTCGCTGTAGATAAGGGCAAATTGCTCTCGTAAGGCATCCAATTCGTTTGAATGGGGAGCGGGCTTTAGAGGTGGAGATCTATAGTAAGTGGATTTACTTCCTACTCTAATTATCCGACCCGCTTGAATTCAATCTGGATGTAGACTCTGGATTAAGTGTCCTGGAAGCGACCACGTGATGCGTATCCTTTAGGGCCGGATAGACACATGTCACAATCTCAGGCGGGTCAGAAAGTGACTACTACAATAGGAAAGGCCAAATGAAGTGAGACTTAAACCTAGCACTTCCCATAACCCAACTCAATCCCTCTAGTAGTGAGCTAGGCCTCACTCGTGCTTCCCTTACAAATTAACTTCCTTCTCGGGAGTGGTTTTTTATCTTTATACAAGGAGAGGAATAACTAAATTTTGCTATCTCACTTGGATGAGAATTACTCAATAATCTCATGAGGACTGTCCAGCTGTTCTAGATTATGGAATTATAGAGATATTGGGGATAAAGACTAAATCAGAATATAGGTTTTTTTTTTTCATTTAAGGAAAAAATGCACTTGCTATTCTTAGTAGGGTATCCCTAGTCACTTTCTTTGGGGAAGGACCCTGCAAGAGTATATATGCCTTGTAAATATATGAGAATCACACGTCACCCCCATATAAGGGCCCAAGACATTTTCAGTCATTTTCAGTTAATTTGATTATTGTGCCTGCCTTAATTCCTCCCAAGACATGGATTTAAGGAAACACACGACCTCTTAAGCTTGTTCAAACATGTTTGATCTTGAGGCAAGCACACCACGATTTGACCACCAATGTAGTTTATAGTACGTATTATGTATCGCAGAAGTAGCTAGCGCAAAGATGAATCAACAATGTTTTACCCCATATTTCAATAGATCATGCCATTCATAGATAGATTAATCGGCCTGATGTCATAATCTCAATTATGTAATGCCGAATATGGTATCATTGACTGCATGTTCGCAAAAAGAAAAATAGGAATTAAAAGGAACTACTTTGTGGTGATGGAAATTACTCAATTCAAGGATTCAATTTGTCATTCTCGAGGACACTTTAAAAATATATTCTTAATCCCTTTTTTTTCCTCCTCCCCTTGTATGAAATTGATCCTTAAAGCCAGTCTATGACTACTATTTTTCTCAAAAAAAAAAAAAAAAAAAAACTTTCAGGTGATAGCTATGCAGGTTGGCCATTCTGATCATGTCTTCATTATAATTAATTATTAATTGCAAACTATTTTACTGATCCATTTGTAGCTATATTTAGATGACATTTTGGACTGATATTGGTTAATTTCTCTGGATGTGGATCTGTCAATTATATCATTAACACCGTATCACTTTTCAGTATGCCGTCTGATTTGCACATTTAACCATAAATTTTTAGCACCGTTTGCTTTCAAATGGTTGCTTGATACGTCCATGACTTGCGGAATTGTTGTATTGGTTATTCTGATATGTTTACATGTTTATATGAAGCTTATAGTGATTTACATCTGAACAATATTTTCTTTTTGCTCTTACGTTTATGTCATGAACAGTATTTTAACCATTGACTGTGATCAGTTTGGCTATCTGCCGTACTTGTAGTAATTCAATTACTTATTTCAGGTTAGTGCTATTCTGAGACATACTACAATGTCGTTAGTCACAAGTCTAATTAGCAACCTTCGCAGTCATGGTATGCTTATTCTTTGAATTTCTAGATTTAAAATTATTTAACTGTATTGGTAAGTTTCTATTTATCATCACTATTCTGTGCATCAACCACTGCATTATTTTATTACGTGGTCACCTGTATTCTGAGTAAATATACAGATTTGCTGCATCGCTTTGGAGTGCAAAACTTTTATGATATGTTAGCATGATAGGGGTGCAAGATATAAGTATGTTAGATTTGATTCTGAATTAACCATTTGGGTCCTATCTGTGAGATTGATTTCAGACCCTACCAAACAACATAAATATCAACATAAAACCATTTTTATTCTGATATGGGTCTACTATTAAAAGCTAAAAACCGCATGCAAAACTCGCCTTGTGAATTAACAAAGCAATTGGGCATTTTCTATAAGCGTAGAGAGAGATTAGTAATTCAACAACATAAAGTATAATGTATAATATGAAATGGCCATGACTTGTTGTCATGGTTATAATTTTTTTATTCAATTTTCCTATATCAAATTATCAATTATTCAGTCCTCAGGAAAAAAAAATTTTTTACCTAAAAAAATTCAAGCAATATTTGATTGTGATAACTTTGATAAACAGAATTTTTGTGTTTGTTGACTATACGCATATTGTGCTACAGCAAAAAAAAAAAAATTATTATTTCCGTCTAATCAAGTTGATATCTCATTTAGATAATTTAGAATGCCTGCTTTTTCTGTATTGATTCACAGATCCTTGTTATTTCTGTGTGGTCTATGTAAACATTGATGGAGATGATCACTTTGTCAATCTTCTAAGCTATTGAATTTTTACTTGCCTTTCTGAATTGCAGATCATATTTTAAGTATCTTTTGGTTAATTCACGCGGACCTTCATGAACCGAGGGCCTCCACAGCTCTTGAGTACATTTCTACAATGGTGCTAGTTTAGAGCCAATGGTACAATCTAATGAAGGACCAAAAAATCCAGAGAACTTGTTTTGGCTTGAACAAAATACTCATCAAGGGAAGTTTCATGTGCGCCTTAAGCAGAGAAATGGACGGGTTAAACTACTTGTAAGCTCTCTAAGCTCTCTTCTTTCTGTAATATTTTTTGTATCAGCAAAACTCAAGATACTGAACATTTCCTTAATGTGAATTTCCAGAATGAAGAATTTCATATGGAACAAGCTGGAATCAAGTTCACTGCTGTTACTACATCTTCGGAAAGCATAGTAGTCAATCAAAACCTTTTACCAAAGGTCAGTTCTATGCTCATTTCACTAAAATTGCCAGGTTCATCTTATGAAAATGTATAATTCTTTTTGTCTTTAACCGTAAATGTTTTCTCAAACAGGTGCAATTCAATCTCCAGTTGTCAGAAAAGGAGAAAATTGACAGGGCAAAGGTTGTCCTTCCATTTGAACACCAAGGTACAGGTTTTTGGGTTGAGCATCTAAAGTTCATCTCAGTTGATTGTTAATTAATTTTTCTTAAATTATGGACATATTTGCCCTTGCAAGTAGAACTTATGGCAACATTTGTTGCCAGTATTATATTTCAAACATGTTTTGAAAATGTCTTAATGAGTTCTTCCCTCTTGCACCAAGGTATGTAAAAAGATCTGAAGGCTCATAGATACCAGTAGAAGAGAAGGATTGATCTGTTCACATTGTAGCATGTACTTCACCTAGAAAATTGTACTTGGAGAAACCTTATTCATTTGCATAACCAGTAGAAGAGAAGGATTGATCTGTTCACATTGTTTCATTTTGAAGTTGAATTTCAGCTGAATTTGCTGATTGTTGACTTATTTCAGGAAATGGCGAGACTATACAGATATATGATGGTCGGCGATCCCTTTCCGAGGGCAAGAAGGATCCTCACTCACCGCAGCCTTCTGCTTTATCATCAGAGAAAAACAGTGAGACCACAAGTGGGGCAGGTGAAATACATTATATTCGCGATTCTGATGATGATGATGAGAACCCTGATTCCGATGAAGACCCAGATGACGATTTGGATATATAACAACACTATGTTTACTGAATGGAACAGTTCTGCTGACATTCTCCTCCTGTAGCTCCTTAGCCCTGTTGGATTTTCTGCAGACTCAAAGATCATGGGTGCACAACTTCCAGTTTGTCAGTGTTCTTCACTTCTGTGAGCTATTGGATGGTTATCATGGTTTTGATCCACTTGGTTTTATTATAGAAACAAGTGCGAACAAATTTCATTGTAAATATGCTTGCCTACATGATATGAAGAGCAGCAGATAGAGCCAGTTAAGCGTCACCTTGTAATCATTTTGTGATGAACGAGGGATCATTGTTGTGATTGAATTGTCAAATTTTGTTTCCAGCTGTAATAATGATGGCATGATTTTTAGAATTTTTAAGATGGCAAGGATCGACAAATTTCATAGTATTTCTTGTGATGCTCTGCTATGGTATTATCTGGCATTCGAACAAACAGAACATAGAGTAACTAATCTCATCGAGAATGAGCTACAAAGAATGTAGGTGACAACGTTGTATTGCAAACTCATCTTTTTCTGCTACCATTCTAGTTCTTGTCAATAATCAAAAGAACAATTTTGTGCTGTTGACATTTGTTGCAGAAGCTATTGGCAACATCAACTGTTCTCTGCCTCGAGCTAGTATTTCCCATTAAATAAATGTATCGTGAAGGACTGAATAAAATCAGTCAAACCCATGTAATTCTAGCACAAAGAATGGTGAATATATCATGAATTGGTCACAAGAATTGCTCCATTCTCGGCTGGCCACCAAGAGTGCAAGATGAACTGGACTATAAGAATCTGCTCCTGCATTCTGTTCACAAAATTTAAAGTTAGAATCTGAAAAGTTTAATCTCATACACAACATAAATAATTCAGGGAGATCAAAAAGAAATCATTGCTCCTCTGTTAACATGAAACAAAATCTCAGAATTCAGTTTAAAACAATATACCTTATGATAAGATAACGAGACCAAGGTACATGGATGCACACAAAAATGTAAATGATACTAGACCCCTGTAAGCAAATTCAAAATAATTATGGGGGCTGAAAGTGGGAACAGAGAGAAAAAGAAAACTGTTCAACATTTCTACTTAAATTTTAAAGTTCTGAAATCTTACCAGATGACTCCCCATCCAACACCGTTGCAAGGGCACGGGCAAACCTCAGCAAATTTCTCAGCATCACTTGAATTAACTCTTCGAGATATCAAGTCATCGTATATATCTGCACAAGGAAATACTTATTTCAGGGTAAAAAGCCAATGGTATCCATGCTATAACTTTAAGAACAAACAGTTGACTGTAACTTTCAGAACAACGAAGAAATTAATCATTGGTATGCTATAAAAGTATCATACCGTAAACTGAAAATAGGCTGTTCATCACACCTGCATTTGCAGTGTAGCAAATGAATTATTTTCAGGCAAATGAGAAACAAGAATAATTTCATTATTGAAAACTAGAACAAAGCATAAAGATTTTTCACCTATAAATAAAATGACATAACGAAGAATGCGGACCTTAGTAAATTCTTGCAGAACCCAAACAACAGCCAGGAAAATAATAAAGCCTGGAAGTTTAAATGATTTTCAGATAATTTTCCCTTGTATTGACGCCACCATATTAATACCAAAAAAATAATTGATCACTAACTTACCGATACAAAGCCCTCGAAGCGTCCACTGCATGTCCACAGATAATCATGTTTGGCACCAAAAAAAAAAGTAATTGCACAGAGAGGTATTATACGAAATAGATAGCTGTACTAAATTTATATCTGAATGAGAGATAAAATGCGTTAAAATGATAAAAATAACCTTACATTTTTAGCAACAAAAAGTACAATAAATAATGCAGCAATAAAACAACCAGCAGCAATTCTTGAAGTTAGAAGATTGGTGGATGCCAGTATGAAAACCATTCCCCAAAACGATGAACCAAGATCTGGAGGCAAGAATTAAAAGAGATGTAATATAATACATATTGCACACCAAATATTCAGATATATGTTTTGAGAAATGGAAAAAAAAAAAAAAACAAAATTTTGTGAAAATGTAGAAGAGAAAGTTGCATTACATCCAGCGGGCAAGATAATCCAGTAGATACCACCCCGAGTTTGTGTGGTGCCACCTTCATTGGCATGGACCTGAATTCCTAGCACCTGTACGGTGTTTTATAATAAAGGAGATTGAGTGCATTCATAAGTATTACAACAGATATACAATATTAATGCTTCAGCATATACAAAATCAAGCATCTATCTAGAAACATTTAAGAAAAACATCATACACCAGACTAGTAGAATTTAGATTATTGTCTGAATGTTTGAATTTCTGCGCAGGTATCCACCACTCAGAAAACATAAGTTAACCGATCTAACGTGTTAAGTAAGATGTCCAGACATAGATAATGAGATATTATACACCAAAATAGTATGATCTAGATGATTGTTCGGATGATTGAAACTTTGAATGCTTGAATTTAGATCATTGTCTGATGATTAAATATTTCAGGCCAAGTATCCACTATTCAAGAAAATAAGTTAGTTGATCAATATGTGAAGTAAAATGTTTATATAAAATCACATTGGAGGTAAGATTGATTTTTTGCTAATATTAACCATTGACCCGTGTTTCAACTATCTAGATCAGCTTAATGAATCTTTATTGCAACTCATTCAAGAAAAGCTAACATCCAATATCTAGAGTCACATTAAGCATTTTTGAATCCTTTCTTAAAACATTAGTAGTTATTATCTTCCTATTTACTGATCTTTCTGACAGAAATCTAGAACATCTTGTTATGTAGCTAGCTCATTCCTTCTCAGCACATGCTAGAAGATCCAAAGCCATCTTAGTCGAGAAATTGACAAGAGCGTTTAGTTTCTTCGAGCTTTTGACAAGAGCGTTTAGTTTCATAATAAAAGCAAAAGCTAAATTCAAAAATAGACTAAGATATAAAAAGATAATTAGCACTAGTGTGATGTCCCCATCACAAGAGCTTTTGTTTTTGATTGTTTTTACAATGAAGCTTCCATTATGATCAAGGATTTGATGTTACCAAAGCTTTCCAGTTATACTGGTCGATAATCCCAAATCTTAATGGAATTTTGTTCCGTGGGAAGTTTTTACACTGAAGCTTTTCAGTGTTTTGTTAGATTGAAAATAAATTACTTAAGTATTTGAATCGATGCAATGAATTTGACTTGTTTAGTCCATTGCAACATTTTATCTTTATACGAGTAGCAAAAACATCACAACTTCTGCTTCGACCAAAAGAAGTTGTTTTGTTTTAACAATGAAAATGCCTAGCTAGTGTTATTTTGTTAGTTATTTTAGCCTATTATGTTTACTAATGCTGCTGCTCATTTTTTCGGGGTAATACTTCTTCTAAGCAATGATGCTTCTCATTTCTTCAGTGTAATGGTTGGTTGATAAACAACTATATAATATTATTTATTAACTCGTATCAGTACACATTTTGTGTGTGTGGAACAATATACAAGGTGTCATTAGGGGTTCGAAACGGGGCCAGGAAGGCCTGCCAATGCGCACGGACCTTGCCCGGGCCCGCCCCCATCTACGTGCTGGCCCGATCCTTGACCCGCCCAACGGCTAATGTTTTAGCCTTGGGGGCTTCTTTTGCAATTTTTCTTGCAAAAGACCCCAACAACTATACTGGGCCAAGAATATAGCCATTAGGGGTTTTTTGTAATTTTTTTT
>JAVJIF010012050.1:0-146994 GCA_038442645.1 Agave tequilana | reverse complement strand
GAAATAGGAAAACGGCACCGATACAGAAGATCGGTACGAATAACGAAAAAATAATACAATTATTGAGAAATAATACAACTAAGGATTTTAAACTCTTCACAACCATCAATAAAAAAGTTGATTAAGTTATCCAGTAGGCAAGTGAGTAAGCAAGCAAGCGAACATTCAAGTGAAGCTAAATAAGTTGGGGACAAGATCAGCGAGCAGTGTTTAATCACTAAAGTACCCAGTGGAACTTAGAAACGACTCGGCATAAGATGGGAGTTTAAAATCAGCCAGAGTTCCGCCTAGGCGTGTTTACTGATAAAATGTTAAGTGCTATTCTGCTTTTTCAGGCATAGCTAGAAAGTCCTCTTTCTAGAGGACTTAATAAATCTCAGAGAGGCTAAGCTTGGAGTCTATAGTGCAGAACTGTGTAGCGGTTAAATCAAGAGGCTGAGTATGTACCTGCAGGGTTAGTACCAAATAACACACATGCATATATGACTAGCAGGCAAGATAACTAACAAGCGAGTAAGCAAGCAAGCGATCATCCAAGCGAAGCGAAGCATGCTGGAGTGAAGCTAATGTACAACACTAGATGCTATCACGATCGATGTGGTTACCACTCACAACACAACTAAACGCACTTGTCGCAGCATGCATATGAACGTCATACTGCCGCTCACGGCATAGTCATGCTCACGAGGTAAATACGCTCAAACGGAGTTAGAGATAAAGTGCTGACGCTAGGTCCGCCTACCAGGCGTAGTTGATTAGTCTACAGTTCTGCATTATTATATCATATTTTTTCACCAATTTATGAATAAAATGTCAGTCTAAACCGTGTTTGGTCTCTCTTGCAGATAATCAAGACAAGGAGGGCAAAAGGGTAATAAGAGCTTAATTAAACACATTTTCAGGTAATTAAATTCGCAATTCTTAGAGGCAAGTAAGGAAACTTCTAGAAGATTCATTGAATCTAGACTTTTGCGCACATCAAACGAATATCTGGGCAAAAATACCAAAATGCGAATATACCAAGATGGTCCTAGAAGCGACGGAAAGTTCATCGCCAAAACCAGGGACCTAAGTTCGTGGTTTTGCCGCGGAACCACAGCAAATGTCGCGTTCTGTGGCAATATGGTGGGGCCACGCGTCGATCTTCGACGCGTGACCTCGTCTCGTCTTCTAGAAGTCCCTTTTGCCTATATAAAGCCCTATAGAGGCCCAGAACGCAAGCAGATGGGATTTTGGCTAGGTTTCTATCTTTTAGTGTAGTATAGTGTAGGTGTGTTCTTCTTCTTTATTTTGTATTTTATTTTCTTTTTAGATCATGTATTAGGGCAGAGAGATTCAGAGAGAGAAAAAGAGAGATTGATGTAATCAATGGTGACAATCTATGTAAAGGTGTCTCCTTTCTTCTCCAATATAATCTTCTCCAATATAATCTTCTCCATCTTCTACATGATGCTTAGTTAGATTTTCTTCTCATTGTGACTAACTACTAACCACTAACCATCTAACCACTTACTTGATAATCTACATGAATCTACTAGCCTCTACAAGGCCTTGCTCTTGCAAGAGCCATTGATGGCTCATGATGATGGGTTTTAACATCAACTTGCTAACCAAGCTAACTCTCTCTTATTCATACTTGCTTCTAGTGGTTTTGATGATCTAATATTTGTATTAGCTTGCTCTTGATGCAAATTGAATGTGAAGAACCATCTTATTTGCTATGCTTTATATCGTCTCTTGAAGCCAAGGATTAGTGATGGCCAAGAATCCATGTGAGGCAACTATCACTAAGAGGTTAGCATGGTTAGTAGAGCAATTAGTAGTTAGTAGCCATGAGTTTTCTCTCATAGTTTTCCTTCTTCTTTTTACTTTTTTTTAAAAATAAATTTCCAAACTCTTTTATCATATTTCAAAACCTCTTCTTATTTCATTTTCTTTATCTATCATTTTCTACTTTCTTGTTTTCTTCCACCGATTCCACAACCACTTCTCTTTTATTCTTCGCCATTTTTATCGCCTTCTTCACCTATCACTTCTGAAATTTCTTTTCTTTTCTCCTTTTCTAATTCTTTAACAAAGAAGACTGTTAACATAACACGTGAATAAAAACTGTTAATGCTTCTATCGCCCCGCGTCCCTGTGGATTCGACCTGTTGAGCTAATGTTATAACGGAAGTATTGAAGGAACATTAGCACATACAAGCTTTTACATTGATTTCATAAATACACATTTTCAAAGTGCTGGTTCCGCTCTGATCAAATTTTTGGCGCCGTTGCCGGGACGGGAATGGTTTTGATTTCACATTTTTATTAACATTTTCTTCTCTGTTTTGGTGTGTAGGATAATAATTGCAGAAACTGAACACTGCAGAATGTTAAGCTTGCTTGCATCTCTTTACTCAAGAAAGCAGGGAGCCGTTACTGAACATTTTGCCACAGAAACGCATTAATGACTGCGGAAACGTGGCACTATTTGAGAACGTGGCCATATATTTTGCAGGCGGCTTCTAAATTGCATATATCTGTGATTTCTGCTATCTATTATCTATTTTGATTGCCTATACACTGCAATAATTAAAGAACTAAAATACGATATTTGGACGCTTTTGAAACAGTTTTGACATTTGCATTTAGGCACATGTCAATTCAATTCCAATATACTGTATTTTGTTCTGTTGTTATGATCTGGACTGAGGTGTACATATGGCATTGCATATAGCATAGGACAAATACGTAGGTGATTTACTCATTTTGTGTTATATTCTTGTATATTGCACACTTGTACGAATTAGAAATTAAGGGCAAAACCCATGCAAGATAAGGTGGGGATCTCATCACCCTTCCTTAGTCCAAAAATCACCTCCCCACTCACACAACCCAAGCCCTAATAAAAATTGATAGATGTTGGCCCCTAGGGACATCTCGGACTCATTAAGAGATTGACCGAGGGTGGAACTTATTTTGAATCTTACTCTTATGAAATCGGTGTCTAAGGTTGGGGATTAAGAGGTTACGCCTCGAAAATACCGTGGTTTGGCGTAATAAGGCTCGTTGCTTACGCACGGATACCTCCCACTATATTTAGCCCCTACTTGATCGATTAGCTTGTGGTCAGATTTATACAATAACCTCCCCTGGGTAATGACCAGTTAGGAGTCGTCTAGGTCAACCTTAATATAGGCTTGGTCTTGATTTTTTTTCTTTTCTTTTTGTTTGTTGTTTGCTTTTCTTTTTTGTTTGTGATTGTTTGTGAAATGGAATTAAACAATAACAAATCTTTTAATTCTAATATGAATCCATATTTCACATTGATCCCATTGATTCAGATAATTCCAACCCAGCTTTTTACAATATGAACTAACCAAATACACCAGGTTAGACTTATCCGATTCAATACAACCCATACCCCCAATCTTATAACCATAATTTTTAAAATAATTTTCACTCTTTACAGAGTCAATGGGGATTCACCTCCCTCGAGTCAAATTTTCAACCATCTTATTCACAATCTTCACAATATCCACAATATTCATTTCCCAATTTTGTTTCCTATACTCCTTTTCTAGAACCACCAATTGAAAAAAATCTGAGTTAAAAAAGAGTATAGATGCCAATCTATAAGAGACCGAGCGACAATTTCAGAAAATGATAGCCTCTCTAATTCCAAAATAATTTCAAGAGTCTTACTCAGTTCCACCTCCTCATAATGAACAACCATCTGCCCTGGAAATGAGTAACGAACTCTTGCGTGAATCCGAGCCACAATCTCAAAACATGTTGGAACTTCACAAATTTTTCAAAATCAAGATTCCTACACTCTCTTTCTAGAACATCCACTTGAAGAAATATCATATCTAGAAAAGAGTATCAAAAATCTTGCAGGAGTCCATACTACAATTTCAAAAATCTTCTGCCCAGTTTGTCAATAGGTTGGAAACACAACTGAGTCAATTATGGTTAGCATTTATAGGAATGAGGAAACTCTATCTTATCAACCTTTGACCAATTCAGCTATCCCTAACTCTATTGATCTGACCCAGGACTCTTGTCATTTTGAAAACTAAGATTCAATTTTAGCACACCCATCTGAACTTGACCAAACTTCAAATGTTGAAAATCCCATTGACATTTTGGTAAGTTATCCTTTTCTTGAAATTGAATTTGAGCATGAATATGATCCTGAACTTCAACTTGGTAATTCAATTTCACTGTTTGATTCAATAATGACTGAGGTGTTTTTACCTGATTTCATGCTTTTTCCCAAGTCAACATTGGATCCTGTGCCATTCCATTGTGAAATAAAATCACCAATCTTTTATGATCATCATATTGAACTTACCCAATTTCATACTTTTGAAAGTCCCATTGATAAATTGACAAGTTCTCATTTTTATAGATTTGAACTCAATGAGGAATGTGACCTAGATTCTCAGATTTGTGATCCAGCTCAAATTCTTGAATCAATATTGACTCCTATTTTGTTACCCAATTTGAGTAATATTTTAGAGTCAGTTTTAGTTTCTACACCTGTCATTCTTGAATTGAAATCACCAACCTTAGGAGTCACATTCCATCATAGGGAAATGAATGTGGACTTGAGTTTCAACTTCTTGATTTGGACCCACTTCCTGAACCAATCTCGACTCCTGAACCTTTACTTGACTTAAGTCTTTTTCCTGAATCGGTATTAGTTCCTATACTTCCTGAGTCCGAATCAATCATTCCATTTGAGACAAGGGTCTTGATAAATTTGACTCTGAAATTATTTTGAAATTTGGAAATTAGATAGGGTAAAATTCATAATAAAAATCATGCATATATACATCATTCCAGTGGGTTGTACTTTAGAGGTCTCTGGTGGGTTCCTCCGGACTCCACGCAAATTGAATTGGGCCGCATTTCATGGACCAATCAGACCACCACCTTGAGGTGATTTTTCCTTCCCTCTCTATTTGTTTCATGCATACATACATCACGATGCATTGAGGACGATGCATTGAGGACAATGCATGAGATAGGTGTGGGAGAGGGTTTACTAACATAGAGTTTTTAAATTTTCTTTCTTTTACACTTCTTTTAGGATATTCTTAGAATTTTCCTTTGTATAGGATTTTTCCCTTTCTTTTAAAAAAAACTTTTTGAAATAAGAGACAAAGTTTTGATCTATTTTAAGAAAATTAAGATGATCTTAGAAATTAAGAAAACCTTAATTATGACATCTTAAACCTAGTCGAAATAGTGGATCTTCTTTAAGGTTAGAGGCTAAGTAAGATAAATTGGAGAGATAATTTTATCTTGAATTTTTGGCCTTAGATAGTATGCACTTCACACAAACACAATTTTGAGATGAAAACAAAGACCTAAAATGTCATAAAATAAAAATAAATAAAAAGAAAAAAATATTATATACGAAGAAAAAAATCACTTATTAAGCTGGATAATTATGCCTCAAGAAGCATGAATATTCACGCTTAACGGTGGTCAAAAGAAACAAATAATCCCCCTTAGTTTTATGGCCTTGTTTACTCGAGTCCTTAAACCCGAGGAATGTTTTCTCATCTGGTGCCCTAAGACCGTTTGGTTTGAGAGTCATCGGTTAAAGGCTCGCTACATGGGTGAACTAGAAAGCTTAATGAAGCTAAGCGAAGGAAAAAAAGAAAAAAAAATATATATATATATATAAATATAAATAAATGGCTTGATGGTTGAGTTGAAATCACAGAAATTTTCACTATCACAAAGTACATATTATCTAGGTTTTATGAAGGATAAAATATTCAATCCAATTTGAGTTCTTACCTTAATTGAAGACAAGATCTTGCATAGAGATTAAGTTTAAGGAAGAATAATTTTGGTGGACTTATGACCTTAGATCGCTTATATTTTTACAAAAATATTTCGTAAACTTGTCTCTCTTTCAAAATACGTTTTCAAAATACTAACATTTGCCTTTTCTTTATGGATTTTGTGGGTGCAATCCGCTGAAAACCCTCAGGAGATAAAACTCCTCCTCTAGGGGTAACCTAGAAGTTTAACGCTTATTGCACATGCTCAGTGCAATCACGTCACCTGCGAAAGTGGTATAATAACATTTGTAGTATAGTTTTTCTTTTTTTGTTTTACTCGGGACGAGAAAAAGATAAGTGTGGGGGGTGATTAGTCTATAGTTCTGCATTATCATATCATATTTTTCTACCAATTTATGAATAAAATGTCGGTCTAAACCGTGTTTTGGTCTCTCTTGCAGATAATCAAGACAAGGAGGGCAAAAGGGTAATAAGAGCTTAATTAAACCTATTTTCGGGTAATTAAATCAGCAATTCTTGGAGGCCAAGTAAGGGAACTTTTAGAAGATTCATTGAATCTAGACATTTCGCACGTCAGATGAATATCTGGGCAAAAATTCCAAAATGCGAATATACCAAGATGGTCCTAGAAGCGATAGAAAGTTCCTCGCCAAAACCAGGGACCTAAGTCCCTGGTTTTGTCGCAGAATCACGACAAATGTCGCGTTTCCGCGACAATATGTGGGGCCACGCATTGATCTTCGACGCGTGGCCTCGTCTCGTCTTCTAGAAGTCCCTTTTGCCTATATAAGGCCCTGCAGAGGCCCAGAACAGAAGCAGATGGGGATTTAGGCTAGGTTTTCTATCTTTAGTGTAGTGTAGTGTAAGTGTTCTTCTTCTTTTAGTTTGTATTTTCTTTTCTTTTTAGATCATGTATTAGGGCAGAGAGATTCAGAGAGAGAAAGAGAGTGATTGATGTAATAGATGGTGACAATCTATGTAAAGGTGCCCCCTTTCTTCTCCAATGTAATCTTCTCCATCTTCTACATGATGCTTAGCTAGATTTTCTTCTCATGGTGACTAACTACTAACCATTAACCATCTAACCACTTACTTGATAATCCATATGAATCTAGTAGCCTCTATAAGGTCTTGCTCTTGCAAGAGCCATTGATGGCTCATGATGATGGGTTCTAACATCTAACTTGCTAACTTGCTAATCAAGCTAACTCTCTCTTATTTCATGCTTGCTCGTAATGGTTTTGATGATCTAATGTTTGTATTAGCTTGTTCTTGATGCAAATTTGAATGTAAAGAACTATCTTATTTGACATCCTTTGTATCGTCTCTTGAAGCCAAGGATTAGTGATGGCCAAGAATCCATGTGAGGCAACTATCACTAAGAGGTTAGCATGATTAGTGGAGCAATTAGTAGTTAGTAACCCTGAGTTTTCTTTCGTAGTTTTCCTTCTTCTTTTTACTTTGTTATAAAAATCAATTTCCAAACTCTTTTATCATTTTTCTAAAACCTCTTCTTATTTCATTTTCTTTTATCTCTCATTTTCTACTTTCTTGTTTTCTTCCACCGATCCCACAACCACTTTTCATTTGTTTTCTTCGCCGTTTTCATCGCCTTCTTCACCTATCACTTCTGGATTTTCTTTTCTTTTCTCCTTTTCTCATTCTTTTAACAAAGAAGACTTGTTAACATAACACGTGAATAAAAACTCTTAATGCTTCTATCGCCTCCCATCCCTGTGGATTCGACCCGTTGAGCCAATGCTATAACGGAAGTATCGAGGGAACATTAGCACATACAAGCTTTTACATTGATTTCATAAATACACATTTTTAAAGTGCTGGTTTCGCTCCGATCAGTAGCATATAGAAAGTCCAGAGGAGTTTAAAAACCTCAGAGATGTTAAACTCGAAGGTTATAGTAAACCAAAAGTGGCCAAGCCCAGAGGCTGAGCAAGTACCTGCAGGAATGGTTAGAATCAAACACACATGCATCTATAAGAACAGATATAGAACTACAGGATTACAAGCGATCGTCGCATCGGTACAGATATATATCCACAGAATACATGTACACATTTACATTAATAAAACACCACATCGACTACATATCCACAACACTGATACAAATATAATACACTGATATACATGTCCACTAAAAGTCCACCAATATAATTATACAATTCGAAAATTTCATCATTTACACAAATAATTACAATCACCTGTCGAAGCGGGGAACCCAAAAAGAGGCGAGAACACTTGCCTAAAATATCTATAAGCACTATAAATCTCAGAACTCCAAATACTAGTGCGAATACATGTTCAAATATAATATATTATAATATAATATATATGTATATATATTTATATGTAGAGAGAGAATAAACAAGAGAGAGAATGGGTCACGCATGCACATACGGGTGGGCCAGGGTCGTGAGCCCTGGCCTGGCTAAGGTCTGACCACGAGTGCGCAGCCAGGAGGCGGCGGCCAGCCGTTGGTCAGCACCGGCTGACCAAGGGGGTAAGGGGAGAGGGTAGGTTGTGTTGATTTGGTGGGTGGCGAGTTAGGATGAGTTTGATGGAGGATTTAGATGTGGTGGAGGATGAAATTAGAGTAGAAAATGGGTGAAATTGGAGGATAGGGGACGAAAAGAAGAAGTAGGAGTGTAGTGGTAGAGTTGGAGAAGGAATTAGAGGTTGTGGTGGAGGAATTGGAGAAGTTGTGATGGTGGTTTTGAGAAGAAGAAGATGCAAATGGTGATGTTGTGGGAGTGGAATGAGATGGTGGTTGAATTGGAGGTGAAGGAGGAGTTAGGAAAGTATGGTGGTGCACCGGAGTTGGTCGCTAGCCATGGGGTTGCCGGAGTTGGGAGGGAGGCGCTGGGGAGGTTGTTGTGGTGGTGATGGTGGAATTTGATGGAGATGGTGGAAGTTGTGATGATTGTTGTAGAGGAGGAGGAGGTAGAGAAGATTGGAGAAGGAGGTTAGAAGCTTAGTCAGAGAAGAGAAGTCACAGCCTAGGGCATCACCGGAGTTACCTCCAGCCAGGTGGAGGTAGTCGTTGCCTATGAGAAGAGAGGGGGAGAGAGATTAGAGGAGGGAGAGAGAGTGAGAAATTAGAGAGGGATTGAGAGAAATAAGAAAAGAGAAAGAGATTAATAGAGGGAGGGAGAGACCCGCTTTTGGGAGCAGGCAGAAGGAGCCCCGCGTGGGCTGAGCCCCGCATTTAGCCAAGAGAAAGGGGGAGGAGAGAGAGTTAGTGGGGGAGGATAAATATTTTTGGGGGTGTTTGTGTGGTGGAGAAAAATAGGGAAAAGAAAATATTAAAGAAAAAAAGGAAATATGTGGTGGGAAAAAAGGAAAAAGAAAGAAAAGAAAAGAAAAGAAAGAAAATATCCGATCTAAACTTCTAGATTCGGAAAAACTCAAATATTATTTTAATTGGCCAAATTTTTACAGCTCAAGAAATGTTCCCAAAAATTCTTAAAAATAGATAATATTATATTAAGGTGCATGGTGAAATCGATTTCAAAAAATTCAATCCCATTTTCAAATTGAAAAATACTTGAATCTGCCAGCGATACTAGTTGATACCAACTCCAGTCGAATTTTGATAAAAAATCTCTAAAAATACATTTAGATAGAAATGAGATTTTAAGAAGCAATATGAAAGAAGTTTTTAGAATTTTCACTCCATTTTTAAACTAAAAAAAAAAAATCTGAGAATAGATCGGTGGTACCAATCGATACTGATTTTGAAGATTTTGAAATTTAATTCAGAAAAATTCTAAAAATAATAAAAAATCTAAAATATTAGAAAACTATGTTTGAAATTAAAACTGATTAAATCTGACTATCAAAAAGGA
This sequence comes from Agave tequilana, assembly GCA_038442645.1. Lineage (NCBI taxonomy): Eukaryota > Viridiplantae > Streptophyta > Magnoliopsida > Asparagales > Asparagaceae > Agave > Agave tequilana. The sequence continues at coordinate 137,324 of JAVJIF010012050.1, read as the reverse complement.
CAAATCGATTAATATACTATGATCGGGTCCCTGATTCAGACTCGGGTTGATTCTGAATCCAAGAATCTGGATCCAAATACCAAACGGTAATATAAATAATCATAAAATAAAAATGAATATGATAGAAAATCAAAATAATATGATCGAAAAATTAGAACGCATATCTAGTATGTATTCCGAGAATAGGGTGTTACATTCTACCCACCTTATAAAAATTTTGTCCTCAAAATTTTGATATGGAAAAGATGAACATAGAAGAACATAGATGAGAATTATATCAATAATGATACAAATAACTAAAGGTAATGTTCATAATCGAATGATCAATAGACTCAAGACTTAGACATCTTCTACCCTTCCTGCCGTAAAAATTCTGGACGGTGCCATACCACTATTGATCTGATATCTGCTAAGAAAAATAGTGACAAAATTTCTATAAACTGATCTGCTCTGAATAATATGAAATAATCTGTCTTCAAAACTGGCCAAATTTTTACTACCTGAATTCCGCTAGAATCAGCAGAGATTTCTTCTTTCGAAATGATGAGACCAAAGAATATGATACTTAACTGTTCAAAACTCATACTCACACTGTTGGACGTAAAGTTATCCCTGATGAAAAGTCTGTAATAAGATCATAGATGTTCTGTCTATTCTATGTTATTTTAGAAGTAGACTATAATATCAAAAATAAAGAAAATCTAATAACTGATTGCAATTCAATAAAGAAGAACCGACAATAATAATGAATTCTGAATGCTAGATGCTGCTTACTCTGAAAGGTATACTCAAGAATTTATGAGAACCATAGAGAGTTCTGAATACTGACTTCTGGATGATAGCCTGTTTGAAGAGTAAATACTTAGAGGATACTAAGCCTTACAAGGTTGGCCAAGTAGATCGTCAATAAGATTATGATAAATCTTGTTCAGATACAGCAAGAAATCCGGTTCACTAAGTCCATGCAACACGTTAGGCGAGAGAAATCTGGAGAGTGAGGTTAGAGTGCTAAACACTGACGAAACTAGCCAAAAGGAAAACCAAACCCAAGTGGGGCTATTGCACAATGCAACATCAGGCGCTAAGCACTAGGGTGCGGCGGAGCTAACACTCTGCGAGACGTGCACTTGGCAAAGCTCACGCGGAGAAGCCAACTTGTAACATAGCGCTAAATGCTAAGCGCCAGGGTGCGGTAAAGCCTATGCCTGATTGGGCTCGCATGGCTAGTACACGACTCTCGCTTGGCGAGGCTAGTGGAGTCCGTGGTTCATCAAATCCATAAAGACTGCTGGGCATTGTGGCTCCGAATGACAAGATTAAGAATTCCTAATAAACAGAATCTTTCGATGAATATCTTAATAGATTCTCCTTTCTTCTGCTTCATAGTAAGGAGGGCGACACTGAGATGTCTAAATCGTCTTCAAAGAAATAGCGAGAAACAACTGATTGAGGAAAATACAGAGTTTAAGGAGTGTTTATCTAATGTGTAATGAACTCTGAATTCCTGCAATTTAACCATAGTAGCAATGGCCATATAGGTCAATCTTCAGGGAGAGATGTGATGAAGCATTTTGATACAGTGTTGTTCTTAGAATAAAGAAGTTATTTGATAAAAGATTGATTTTTTTTATAATTAGGAGAAAGATCATAGTCCACTAATCATCTAACATCACTATCTTACTAGTCTATGAAGATTAAATCTCATGTTGAATCAACAAGTGATCCTAGAAAAATCTACTTCAAGCAAGATATATAAAATGAAAAACTAACCCTAATTGAAACATACTAGCCAAAATTCAACACTAAATTATCAAAAATTTCTAATCATAACCTAAGAAAATTGATTAGATCTAGCATTAGATTATTAAAGCTATCTAAGTATAAAATAAAGAAAACTATTAACTAGTATTATTAATATTCAAATTTACTTTTATCATCATAAGTCTTCAAAAGATTACCTAATTCTATGATTTTAAGCATGCATGGGATTCAATCTGTTTATTCAAATATAGAACTAGAAGTAGTGGTGAAGAGATTAGCAAACCATGAACGTGTATTTAGTTCTTCATAATGGAATAAAAACAAGAAAGTGATTTGAAATAAGAAAATTGCATGAATAAAATAAAGCAAGTAAAGAAAATAATGGAATTGAAAGAGGAACAAAAGAATTTTGTTTTATTAAAATTGCCACCATCAAACTATAATCACTCCTTCTCTTTACAAATCCCTCAAATTAAAAACCTAGAAATTATGAAAATTCGGAAGAAAAATAATACAAAAGAAAATTCTAACTTGTGATCTCTGCGATGGAGAGATTTGATTATGAGAGATTTCAACTTTTTAAATAGGTCTCAGAATCAATCACAATAAAATACCATTAGGAGTTTTAATTTAATCTCAATCAATATGAGAAATTCAATTATAAACTAATCTGCAGCAAGTTAACGTATCGATTGCCGAATATGACTTATCAGACGGCTGAATTGGATAGAATAATCAACAAAATAATTGTAACCTTTAAAGTTTCTTTCTGTAGCATCTTAAATCATTAGATTTAATTTTTCGAGCGAAAGTTATGATCAAAATACTAAAAGTTGTCTAACCTGAATCCAAGTCTGAATTTATTTGAACTTCGAATCCAATTTGAATTATCCTCTTCATCTCCAACTAGAATTAGCTTTATCCTATCCATCTTCTAAAAATATATCTTCTAATTTTGAATTTGAATTGTAAAGATGATGATATATTCTTTCTTCCTCTTGATTTCAATTTGATTTAAAATCCAAATTTAGATAGGATTAGGGATAAATAAAAGCTTCCTCTATTTTATCTTCAAATTTAAGAAACTAAACACCATAATCAAAAAAGAGGGTTAAATAGCAAAGTTAAATAAAGATTAATCAAAGATAAATGTGCAAATATGATAATAATAATGTAATATTAAGATGCGCAAGCACACCCCCACACCTATCTTTTGATCGTCCTCGAGCAGAATAAAAAGAAAAATTAATCTAACCTAATTCACTTTCGTAGAAATCATGATTGCACTTAGCATTTGCAACAAGCTGCTAAAACCTCTGAGTTACCTCTAGAGGACGAGTTTTGTCTCGTGAGAATTTTCAATGAATTACACCCACAAAATCTGGTAAAAGAAATAATAGATAAGAAAGACTAAAATAAAAAGGATAATCCAAAATAAGAATAAAGAAATGTTATTATTATTTTTACTTATTTCACAACAAGTAATCACTAGTAGTTAAATGCATAAGGTTTCAACAAGTTAAGCATAATCAAGTTCAATCATGAAATCAAGAAATCTAATTATTTTTTCTTAGATATTTAAATTCAATATTTTCATACCAATCATTCCTAAGTCTTTCAATCCTATGCATCTTTGTATAAGTGGAAGATTAGTTTTAGCTAGAGAATATTTGATTTAACTTCAGCTTTTTTAAATATATATATATTTTGAAAGAAGTTCAAAGTATTACCGCTTCGTTGACGTTTAAGCACTTTTTTAAAATGTATAAATATTCTAATTCTCTTTTGTATAAATATCAAGGCTTCTTGAGGCCTAGTACCTAATTAACTGATTATTACATGTGCTAATATATATACTATATTTATACATATTTTTTTCAAACTTACCTAGTTATCTTTCGTGTAAATACCAAGATTTGCTTAGGCCAAAGCACCTAACTAATCAATAATTAGATTTTTTTTTTATTTTAGTATATATATTTTTCTCTTTCTTTTACATTATATATTCAAAACAAGCTAAGCTATCATCATCATCCCAGGCATAAAACTTATATGTACGTGTCTATAAAATGTATAATCATGTTAACAAATTCTAGATGGTATTTATTTTCAAACTTTTTATCTGTAAGTCAAAAATTCTTACAAATTTATATTACTATCAAAATTTCAAACATTGTTGGATTATTAATTCTTTAAAGACTATTTATACTTTTTGCAAAAATAAAATTTTTTATGTTAAATTTTTTTTATGTTAAATGTTAGCTAAAAAAAATTTGTGAAACGTTGAGTGTTAAACGTTAGTGCACCTCCCCCACACCTATCTTATGCATTGTCCCAATATATAAATGTATCTATATATGAAAATGAAATGTAAAAGAGATAGTGTTACCGATACAATGGGTCAAAGAGACCCATGGTTGTTTTTGCTTCCGATATTGATTCTAAGAATAATTTTAAATGTTGACCATTAACCTTGAATTCATTACTATTCTTAGTGTCGCTTATATATATCGCTCCATGTGGAAACACAGTCCTAACAACAAATCGCCTTATCCATAATGATTTCAACTTTCCTGAAAAAGGATGGGGCCTAAAATTGTAGAAAGACTTTTTGTCCGGGGACAAAAGCTTTTCTAATGATAAATTTATCATGAAAAACCTTAACCCTATTGTTCATAATCTTCGTATTTTTATATGCCTCGTTTCTCAACTCCTAAAGTTTGAAAATTTGCAATTTTTGAAGCCTATCGGCCTTGCCTAGGTCAAATTCAATTGCTTAATAGCCTATAAGGCCCCGTGTTCAAGCTCAATGGGTAGGTGGCAGGCTTTGCTGAAAACTAACTTATAAAGAGACATACCTAAAATCATTTTGAAAGCAGTTTGGTATGCCCATAATGTATATACGAGCTTGGTGGACCAGTCTTTCTAGTTTTTACTCACAATTTTCTCCAAAACAAGTTTTATTTATCGATTAGAAACCTCTACCTGCCCACTTTTTTTAAGGATAATAGGGTGTGGACAATTTGCGTGTGATGACATATTTTCGCATAAGAGCTTCAAAAGTTCTATTGCAGAATGAGTGCCATTATCGCTGATCATGGCTCGACGGGTTCCGAAGCTAGAAAAAAATATTCTCTCTCAAGAACTTGACAATAATTTTATTGTCATTTATCTTGCAAGGAATAGCCTCTACTCACTTAGAACATAGTCCAAAGCCACCAAAATGTATTGGTGTCCAAATAAATTAGGAAAATGACTCAAAAAGTCGATGCCCCAAACGTCAAATAATTCTACTTTTATAATTGGGTTGAGGGGTACCATATTTTGTTTTGAAATCCTACTATCATTTGACATGTTGGCACGTCTTGAAAAAGTCAAAGGCATCTTTAAACAAAGTGGGCAAATAAAACCACTCTGTAGCACTTTTTGGCAATTTTACGGGAACCAAAGTGTCCACCCCATGCAAACTCATGATAAAAGGATAGAATGCTCTTAACTTTCTCATCGGGAATATAACTCCTAATGATTTGATCGGAATAATATTTGAAGAGATACAGTTCCTCTCAGAAGAAATATTGGACTTGAAACAAGAACCGATATACATCTTATTTCGTCCAATGAGATGGGGTTTGGTTTGTGATTAAGTAATTGATTATGTCGGCAAATCATGATTCCCTAAAGATTACTAAGAGCTGTTCATCAGGAAAATTATCATTGATTGGAAACTCGTTAGAAGGTGCATTTGGAACGCATGAGAGATGATCAACAACGATGTTTTTGATACCTTTTTATCTCAAATTTTGAGATCATGCTCTTGAAGAAGGAGGATCCAATGAATGAGTCGGGCCTTCGTATCCTTCTTAAGTATTAGGTATCAAAGTACAGAATGATCAGTGAATATGATAATTTTGGTCCCAAGTAGGTATGGACGAAAATTTTTCAATGCAAACACTACAGCCAAGTACTTCTTATCAGTTGTAGTATAGTTTAATTAGGCATCATTAAGAGTTTTACTTGAATAATTGATCACATGCTGCTTGTTATCAATATGCTGTTCTAAAACATCGCCTATTACAAAATCGGAAGTATCGTACATGATCTCAAATGGTTTGGACCAATCTGGGGCAGAAATTATTGGTGTAGAGTTAAGTTCCAGTTTAAGCTTCTCCCAAGCAATTAGACATCCATCATCAAAGATGAAGGGCACATCCTTAGCTAAAAGGTTAGTTAAGGGTCTAGCAATCTTTCTAAAGTTCTTAATGAACTTACGATAAAATCTGATGTGTCCCGAAAAAGATTGGATGTCTTTCACACATTTGGGTATGGGAAGCTTAGTTATGATATCTATTTTTGCATTGTCCACTTCAATTACTTTTGTAGATATTTTATGACATAGGACAATCCCATGTTGCACCATGAAGTGACATTTTTCCCAATTTAAAGTCAAATTCTTTTTGATTCATCGTTTGAGGACAAGTTAAAAGTGGTAAGACAAATTCTTCATCAATCAAGCCAAGTATATAAGAGAGATTATCAAAAAATTTGGGCTTGAAAATACGAAGATTAGTAAGATCCCATGGCTACCACAACGAAGCTTGATAAGGATGAACAAGGTAAAAATATCGACAATAAACTCTATATATCATGATTGACAATTTGCTTTACTTGACAGTAAGTAGGCCGGATATTATGTCTAGTGTGTATCTATGCGCTAGATTTCAATGTTATTCTAAAGAGTCTCACTTGATTAACGTAAAATGCATTATTAGATATCTTAAGGGCACTACTGAAATAGGCTTATAGTATACAAAAATCAGATTATTTTCAATGAGGAGTTATTCATATGCCGACTATGTCGGTTGTAGAGTGGATAGGAAGAGCACAAGTGAAACTTGTCAATTTCTTGAAAATTGTCTTATTCCATGGTCTTTCAAGAAACAAAATTTTATAGCTCTCTCAACCGCCGAGGCGGAGTATGTTGTAGCCAGAGCTTGTTGTGCGTAAGTTCTTTGAATGAAATATACTCTTCTTGATTATGATTTGCATCTTGACCATATTAAAATATTTTGTGATAATACTAGTGTCATTCATAAGATGAAAAATGCAAATCAATATAGTAAGACCAAGCACATAGAGATTAGATATCACTTTCTTAGTGATCATTATAAAATAGGAGATATAAGATTGATTATATTTTTTACAGATTTTCAATTAGCGTACATATTTATTAAACCACTTGATTCTAATGGATTTTCTTTCATTTGTGGTGAATTAAATGTTTGCGATTCATGATTCTTGTTTATTTTTTTGGTATTTATTTTTATTCCTTCAATTGGTTTTTGTAATTTTTTCATATATGACAAAAAGGCGTAGAAGATTTTATGAGTTATTTATGAATTATTAGTCATTATGGGTTTATGAGATTTAGCAATTTATGATTACCTCTTATTCATGTTTGTATACTTTGTTTTTCTTTGTTTTGCATGCTTATTACTTTGGTGGTTGGAGACTGAATGGAGGTTGGTTCGTTTATGCATAAATATTTATATTTCATATCCATATCTATATTCATATGACTTGTTTTTAATATTGCTATATCATTAGTCATGTATAATGTAACTTGATAGATAAGCATCACTTTAGGGGGAGCTTTTCAAGCTTTCTATATTTGTTTATCCTAAATAACTCATGTGTTTTTCAATCATTGAAAAGGGAGAGATTATTGGCCCAAGGGTATACGCTCTCATGTTTTATTTTGATGATTACAAACCATATGAAGTTATTCAGTACTAATTAAGTTTAAGTGTTTTAAGTATTTCATGTACAAAAGACATTTTGATGTGTTCTAACCCAAAAGGACAGTACTCTAGTCTCAAAATCACTCAAGGAAAGGATTTGAGTTTGGACGATCAAGATTTGCATTTAGAGAAGCCCTTGAAGATCACTTGAAGATATAAACAACATATATAAGAAAATAGAATGTTTAACATATAAAATGTAGAATTGATGCTCAATAAGTCACATACAAAAATACATGTTTTCACATTTAGTTTTCCCATTTTGGTATTCTACAAGGTTTGGTGTTTGATACATTGTCCCATATTTTTTCAAGTTTATATAACATGTCTCTATCATATATCCGATAGCCTATGTACTGCCAAACTACTTTTCAAACAATTACAAAATATTTAAAAATGTGTTTAATTTCAAAATTCACCTGAAATGTGTTTAATTTCAAACCTTGTGGCTAATTTTGTCCATATGTTTGTGAATGTTGTGCACGTTTGTTGACCGACCGACCGACCGGCCGATCGGCAAACCTAACGGTCGACCAAACAATCGTTAGAGCTTTATTGACCTTTGGTCTCAGTGGAGATCGTTCGACTGGGCGGCCGACCGAAGTCAATGGTTAGTTTAAATTATTTGAACTACTGGTTGACCGAAGTTCTGACAGAACTACAATAATGACTAGTTTTTAAAACCTCAGATTTTAACTTATTCTGTGTCAGATATTTTTCCTCTTTTTGGACATATTCTCTTTCTTAATGACCTGATAAGCTATACTAACAGTGTTTATCACTTTCCTATATATATATATATATATATATATATATATATATATATATATATATATATATATATATATATATAGTTCATTTGGAGTGGATTAAATATAGAGAAATCTTCTGATTTTGGGATATATTTTTAAAAATCAAGTTTATTTAAAAGAGATAGTTTTTTAGTTTTCTTGCTTTAAGTGCTCTCATTTTCAAACCAATTTCTGCAAATTTTTGGCTGTTAAGTTCTTTCATTTCAATTAAATTTTTTCTCTCATAAACTTCTTGAGCCTCACTTCTCATAATATACTATAGGAAGTCATAAAAAAGAGTTTTTGTGATCTTTATACTTACCTAGAGTTTGTAAACCTTATTGGCTTTGTGCTACCTCTTTTGTAGAGGATTAAGAGTTGGAGTTGTATACTCTAGTCTTGTGTAGACCATTATACCTTCTTTGTGGAGGCTTTTCTGTGAAAAGATTCTTTGTGGACAGTGAAATTCTTCACGCGGAGAAGGCAGAGACGTAGAGCTTTGTGCTCGAAACTCGAAATAAATCTCTTGTGTTTGTGATTATTTGCTCTCTTTCTCTATTCTTCTTGCTATTGCTTACACTTGTTTTACATTCATATGCACTTTCTATTCATTGCTAGCATCATCCTTACTTATTAATTTTCACCCTCTCAATCAATAAGGCAGTTGAGCACCTCAACTTATTGTCTAGAGGTATATAGAGGAGAAATTTTAGAGCCCTTCATAGGGAATCTGGCTTCACTTCTTGATTTGGATTGACCGTTTGCATCATTTATTTTATATTATTTGCATTTTCATATTATTTGTCATTAAATTAACACTACACATATTCACCCCCTCTAGGTGCACTACCACAGGACCTTAAGGCTAACAGAGCCCGAGGAAAGAAGCTTCACATACTTCTCTTGGTTGAATTCGATGATGAGCAATTCAATCACGATCCAAGAAGCTTGATGTCAGCTTATGTTACAACCTAATCATCGGTTGAGAAAATAGTTCCCCAGCGGAGTTGCCATCTTTTGTTTCGGTCAGAAATGTGTTTATTGCAAATTTATTTGAATGAATGATAAATTACAATAGAACAACTCCCCATTATAAAAGAGATAAGGGTTTGAGTGGATCTCCATTTTGTTTAGTGTCAGGTTCTTCGTATAGCGATATAAAGTGATTCTTGTCTTCTATTGACTGGCCGATCAAAAGCTTCTCTTTGGATCTTCTCTTCGAGTTACTGGTAAAGTGCACAACTTCTATTAATGATTGAATCTTCAAGAGATTTTAAAACTTGTACTCATCAAGTTTTAAGAAAAAAGTTGAACTCTCTAGGCTTCAAGAACTTCAAAGACTGAACTTTGCTCTTGAAATCTCCTCAGTTAGAATTCAAACTTCTCTTAATTGATATTTTCCACCTTTTTCCCCTTCCTTCTTTTTTTCATAACTTTCATGGCTATTTATGAGGGTTCTTAGGGGTAGAATTGTCCTTTAAAATCCCTCCATAATGGGGATTAATAGCCTCATTATGTGTTAATTGACCCAATAATGACTGGCAGTTATAACAGAAACACGAATCTCGTGGGCTCTATTCTGTTATTGAAACGCGGAGCTCACAAGCTCACGTTTGAGTTGAGATGCAGAATTTGCTGAGGTCCGTACTTGAGTTGGAACGCGGAGCTGGTTGAGTTATGCATTTGAGTTAGAACGCAGAGCTGGATAAGGTCTGCATTTGAGTTGGAACGCACAACAAGCTACGGTCAGCATTTGCAATTGAAACACAAAGCTGGCTGAGGTTCCTGTTTGCAATTTGGACCACAGAGCTGGCCGAGGTTCACGTTTGCAGTTGAACGCGAAGTCCATGTTTTGTATTGAAACGCGACCTTCACGTTGGAATGAGGTCCGCGTCCAAGGACTTGTCTTCAATAATTTTTAGATAGCTTATAATTAGCAACCCAGTTTGGGTGTTGCTCCGCTTAAATGAAGCTGCATTCGATGCATTTGTGAACTTTGGTTTTGATTGCCTCCATGATGTTGGGTCGAAACCATCATTGGTTGGTTAACTAACTCTTAGCGTCCAGTTTAATGTTGAGGCGATGCATGGCCTCCTGAGGGTCGAGACTAGGAATGTCTTCATAGCTCAGCAAAGACATCTATATATTCTCGTATAAGAGATATAAGGTCTTTCTTCTTTATCGACGACAAATTTTTGCTTATAGACATGAGCTTTGGGTATGTTTGATCACCCACATCGACTTGGATTACTGTATCCTTGTTGAAAGGCTTCATTGTTCAAAATATTTCTCCCACTGAAGATTAAGTTGTTGAGACCACGAATCAGCATCAAATGGCATAATATCTTCATCTTGCTCCACCTGACTTATAGATGTCATATTGGCGAAGAGATTTTTGAAGACTACCCCACACTAATGTCAGATTCTCAGCCCGATGAGTCTGAGGAAAGAGAAGGTAGAGATTCTTTGGATTCTGGTTTTGATTGAGTAGACGGAATGATTATCCCAATCTCCTGTGTGTCTGATCATACTAGTTGGTAGGCATTCTTTTCGGCACAAAAGGTTACAAACGGATGCGTTGTTCCTTCCCAAAATTCAAGCCTTCACCACGACGTAGGTCATATTCTATTTTATTCATCGTATGGTATGCTGATCGTGCATAATGAAATAATTGTGGGGGCTCTAGATCTTCATGTAAGTCATTGGATGAAGCAATCTAAGGTCGGACTCTGCCAAATATAATTGACGATTGGTCCTTCTCTGAAGATGAAGCCATGAAGATATATCTATCTGTATCCTCTGCGTGCATGCATGCCGTTAACATAGGCAGAGGCATATATAAGAGACTCATGTTAACAGGACAATGTACATCATCAAAATACAAAGAATAATCGAAATTAATATTTTCATTAAGGACCCATTCACCGTCATTTTCGATGGAATTATTATAATCAGGATCATTATAGTATGCTACAATTGGTTCTTCATCAAAAATAGTTGTTAGGTCTTCTCTTGATTCCGAGTCTGCTTCGCTGCCACTGTTAATGTCGTCTGATAATCATTTTTTCAAAACTTTATTATTCTCTTGATAGAGTAGACATTAAGTGAAGTAGTTTTCTATTCCTTGAATGACTGCATTTCGACAAACACCATCCTGACCATCGCTTTGTCATCCACATATTTAAGCATTGATGGTGGGTGGATGGCACAATCCAGTTGGCGTGGATCCAAGATTATCCGAGTAAAAGATTATAAGACGTATCAACATCAATTACGTAACATGTCACTTCTAATTTTAAGTCTCCAATTTGGCATTGCGGATTGATCTTGCCTAAAGGACGACTACTCCCAACGTTGAAGCCATATATAGTAGTAGTAGTCATCGATAATCTACTAGAGGAATGCCAAGAAACTAGAGGAGTCTCTTGGGCTTGATGCTTAAAACAAACCCAGGTCAACTTGGATCCTCTCAATGTATGTGAAGCTAATGTATCTTAAATAATACAAAGGTAAATCATGCAGATTGTTTCTTAGGACCATGTCCTTGGGAGTAAAGTGATACATGATACTTGCTGTTGTACCAAATAACATGGGGGATATCAAGTTCCATTGTTATCAGTAGGGATTGAAGGCACTTGTGTCAGAAAAGATTTTGAATCAGTAAGTGTCTCCCTGAGTGTCTCTCTCATTTATTTTGAGAGGCAGAGTATCTCATGTAGAGTAATACAAGCTAGAATATTGGCCAATTGTGAAAAGTCACTTAGAGGGGGGGGGTGAATAGGTGACAATGCTAATCTAGTGAACTAAATGCGGAATTTAAAAACTAATTGCAATTACTATAATGATGCACACACAAGCAAGTACACGATATAACAATTTGCACAAAGTAAAGAGAGAGAGAGCAAGAGTCAATGGATCAAGCGCAAACAAAGAGATATGTTCCGAGGTTCGAGCACCCAGCTCTACATCCCCGCCTTCGACACACGAAGGATTTTCAATCCACTAGCTTGTCCACTAAGGACTCCCACTAAGGGAACCTCCACCGAGGATTTGGGGCAATCACAATTACAAGGAGTTCCCAACTCCCCTCCTTACAAATACAACCTCTTCCTTGAGGCACAACTCCAATCCAACAATCTCAACCTCCACCTTGAGGCAAGCACCAAACAATCACAACCTCCTCCTTGAGGCAAATTCCAAACCAATACAACAAACTCCCAATCACCAATCAATACAAGGATCACCTCTCAACAAGAGGGATACAACCCAAAGCACAAAGCTAAGAAAAGATTGGGTTACAACTTGGTGGTCACAACAACAACCACAAACAACTTCTTCTTCCCACACAAATATCCTATAGATATAGATAGTAGATTTTTGCTCAAGTGTAGAGAAAACCAAAGGAATGGAAATCAGAAATCACAAAGAAAAATCCTTGGGAAAAACTGAAACAAAGATAGAGAAGTTCAATCAAAATCCTTTCCCAAAAACCCTTTCTTTGATTTTCCAAACCCTAACAAAAACACCAAATGTATTGTTCAATTTGAATCCAAAAACCTATTTTGATTGCAGCAAAAACACCTGAGAGAGTGGAAAAATTCGCACAAAAATTCTTAGAGAAAAACTCTTACAAATGGGTATTTATAGGCAATTATCAGAAAATAGCCGTTGACAGAAATTTGCCAGATTTACCCTGCCGGTCGACCGGCCCGGTCGACCGTCCAACGGTCAATTTTTGACCGTTGGCAACTAACGGTCGACCGGCCTGGTCGACCGAATAATCCAGAGAGCAGACTATTCTGCTCCGGTCGACCGTCCCGGTCGACCGCTGACTGTGCCAGAAACGTGCACAGGTTTGTGCACGTCGTCGGTCGACCATGACGGTCGACCGGCTACATGCGGTCGACCGTTACGGTCGACCGAACTAGCCTGGCAGGCAGCAAATAGGTCAGAAAACTGAGGTAAAAAAAATATTCCAATAAATCCCACAAAATCTCTAAAATTCCACAAAAATAGTTTTATCATTTTATATTGAAATACAAACTTGTGTTAAAAATCCTAACACAAATTTCAACCATATTTGACTATTTTTGTGTCATAGAAATTTTGCCAAAAACCGAAAACCGTATTTTCTAAAACCTTATATTTTGAATAGAAAATACACATTGTCTAAAACTCATCCATGATACAAAAATATGATATTTAAACACTTTGAAGCATATTGTATATGAATAGAAATTCAATATACAAGAAACATATATATATCATGATTTTTGTCATTAAGTCCAAAATATTTTTGTTGTAAATACCAAAACATAAACACATGGAATAGATTATCAAACAAAGTTTGTCTAAACAATTGAAGCATGCATGTATATAGAACAAATCTAATATACATAAACCATGTAAACTTGTTTTGATAAAAAATCTATTCATGAAAACCAAGATCGGTTAAACCTAAAACCGAAAATCAAAACATGAAAGGTGTGTGTTGTGAACTTGAGCTTATCAAACTATTCTAATCTTTACAATTAGGATCTAAACCCAAACTAAAACTATGGATACCTAAGTCTTCTTGTAGAGCGCAATCTCCAAGCTAGAGTGCAATCTCCAAGCTAGAGCGCAATCTCCAAGTCGGCTCGATCCAAAAACTCTTGATTCACCAAGCAAGTGCAATGTATGATCTTTGATGCGCGGGCTCTTGAATCAACATGTGCAAGCTTCCAATACATCTTGTTGAAGCTAAACACCAACTAATATCTTGGTTAATGATCTGAAACTAAAATCACAAGATTATTAGTACACATAACTACATGAGTTAATCATCATCAAAACTAGAGTGGAAGGCCTTTGGGCCAACAATCTCCCCCTTTTGATGATGACAAAACTCATGGAGTTATATATGCATGGATTAAAGTAAAGCTTCAAAGAAGCTCCCCCTTAACTCATGCATAGGAATAAACAAACAATAAGATGCATATAAACAGGGTTCTTGACATAAAATGAATATGCATATGAAACATGCTATTGATTCCAATTCTAACATGCTCTTGATACCAATGGATACTAATAAAAACAAAACTCATAATGCTCTTGATACCAATACCAATGGAGATGAAATGAACATAAAACTGGAAATGAACATAAAACTGAAAACTCATGCATATCAACTCCAATAAATCTTCTCCCCTTTTTGTCAATCATCAAAAAGGGTTAAAAAATAAAAGCAAAAACAATAAATTTTTCTCCCCCTTTTTGTTCAAAGCAAAGAACTAATAAAGGGTTAAATCAAATATGATACCAAAAAAAATGTGGCAATGAAGTGTATATTGATACCAATTGAAAAACAACAAATCAATCAAAACGAGAACATATACCAATTGAAAACACAAAAAAATGAAAATCTTGATACCAATTAGTAAGTAAACAAATAACCTACCAATTGTAAACAAACAAACTAGCTACCAATATTGGAATTAAACAATACTAATTTTGAATTTCCTTAAAAACAAATCTTGATACCAAATGAAACTATTATTCTTTAAAAACACAAGATACCAATTGAAAAGTATTTATTTGCCAATTGAAATCTTTATTTTCTATCATAAAGCAAGGGAGTGGAATAAAAAAAATGTCAATTGAAAGATAAAATACCAATTGAAAAATAAAATACTAGATTTCTCCCCCTTTATGAAATACCAAATGAAAATATGCATATGCTTGAAATAAGATACCAATTGAAAATTAAATCAATTGAAAATTTGCTTTAACATTGTTTCAATTTGAAAAGTTCAAGCTAAGCATAACAAAATTTGTGATATCTTGAAGCACAATTAAATCATCTATATATGTATGTCAAAGATAGATATCAATTGAAATTTGATACTATATGAAGTGCAAGCATACATATATAAAATATAAACATATATGAGTATACAAAAGATGTCATATTGATACCAATTGAAAGAGTTCAATGATACCAATTGAAACAACAATAAGATCAAGTGTATATCTCATATCAACTACCACCCAATCATGGTTCAAGATAAAAAGGATTTTCATTATAAAGCATTCAAGAACATGATCTCCCATCCAACCGCCCATTGATGGTAGGGATTTTCAAAAAATGATTTGAACAATATAGTATGTTTGAAAGTCTCTACCAATTTGAAGAATACCAACTAGTTTATGAAAATTTGAGAACTAGTAGAAATCCTTCAAGATAAAACAAAAAGGATTTTTCATGAAACATGAAAATCACAAGATCACTAAACACTCAAAGTCCATAAAGCTCATATCATACTCATGAAAAACACAATCATGAGAAACATAATAAAGTGAGTGAACAAGTGTAATGTGAAATACATTTCATCATGAAAATGGACAATTAAGCTTAATATAGAAATTATCAAATCTTGATATAATAGTGAATCATGTAATTTATTGAAATCATCATATCAATTAAAATCACAATCAAACATGGAAATCATCATAATGATTTAAACTTCAAGGCATATGTATGTCATGTACAAACTAAAGTATACATACATATCCCAAACATGAAGAGTCCACAAAAGTATATGCATGAAGGCACGTGGCTCAAGGATGTATATGTATAAACAATAATTTGGACAAGATAGACATATACATGAAGTCAACCACAAGATCATAGAAACACATTAAAAATGAGGAATACAAGTCAAATGCATGAATCATCAAAACTAGACTATATTAGTACATCAAATGACTACAAATGAGCGTTCAAGCACAAATATATAAAAGTCTATTTGTAGCTCACTAGTTGTACAAGTATAAATCCTAGTCTTAATGAAAACTATCATTCAAGCAAGTTGTCAAAACATGAAGCATAAAACGGGTCAACAAGGTGATAATCAAAAACACGAATCATTAAAACACAAAAAAAATCATGTAATCATAAACATCCAAATGGTCATAATGCAT
Source organism: Agave tequilana (assembly GCA_038442645.1). Classification (NCBI taxonomy): domain Eukaryota; kingdom Viridiplantae; phylum Streptophyta; class Magnoliopsida; order Asparagales; family Asparagaceae; genus Agave; species Agave tequilana. Next base: position 121,012 of record JAVJIF010012050.1, on the reverse strand, counting down.
ATGCATGTGCATTAGATATAGGGCATACATGTTGGTTTAAACAAGGTGAGACACTAAATGTAGATTCCAAATGAAACATGGGTGCTCAAGTAGCTAAACATGTACAACCTTAATCTAATGATCATAGCACAAGCATAATGAATCAAAACACAACATGCTATAAAAGGATGGACATAAAAAGCATGCAAAATAAAAATGGGAGTTAGAGAATGATACAAAACCGATGAAGGTGCATCTCTAGTTCTCCAAACCACGGTGGTCCTTCCACCAAATCTCCTTGAGAGTGAAGCATCCAAATAATTCTCTTTTAGGCTTAGAACGCATCCACCTCAAGGCACCAAAACTCTCACGTGATGCGAGAGCTCCCACCTACATCAAAAAGTATAGAGGTGGTCTTTGGTACCCATTTCCTTTTGGGTCCACGGGGGTTAGTATCCTTTCTAACCCAAACATAATTAGTTGCTAAATTTTCATTATAAATACGATCATAACAAAATCTAGCAAGGTGGCCTTTTCGACCACAATGTGTACATGTGTACACGTGAGCATACATATGATGGTGGTGATCATGAAAAGCATGTGTATGCTTAGATGGGTGTGCATGCAAGGTTGGAACTTATTTCTTGCGAACCAAGGTTTCCAATCGTGTGTGATTCATGGCACAATGGCTCAAAGTGGAGCCCAAACAATTAACACTTTTCTTCAATTATCTATATCATTTTCTATGCTAGAAGACAAAGTGGAACAAGCTATAGGAGTGCAAGAAGTAGAAGCAATGCTAGCATGGCAAACATGCAAATCAATATCATTTTGCAAAGATTCATTTTTAGACAAAACCAAATTCAATTCTTTTGTAATTGAATCAATTTTATTTTTCAAAGTAAGGTTTTCTTTGAAAACACAATCCAATCTTGAGGATAAAATCTCATTGTGTTCCAAAATATCATCACAATCATTTTTGCCTTTTAAAACTTCAATTTCTTTTAAAGCAATGTCTAGTTGAGATCTTAGTGAGTCACATTCACTAGTAATCTCTTCTTTCTCTTGCAAAACGGTTTCAAAAGTAGAGCATAAGTCCTTCATTTCTTTTTGTAAATCAAAATGTTTTTCTTTCAAAGAGTTATGTTTTTCCAAGAATTTTTCAAGTTTAGAAGCAAGTTCAACATTTAAATTTTGAATCTCAAAACATCCATGGCAATAAGAGCTAGAGCTATCATCAAGAGGGGAATCCGAGTGTACCTCAAGGGAGTCTTTCCCTTGGACCATGAAGCATTTATCTTTGGACATGTCTCTCTTGGATCTCCTCAAATTGTTGATGATCCTTGGAAGCTCGGGAGACGTTAAGATGCTCCAAACTGCAAAAGCCGAATCATAGCGATCAAAAATAGGTAAAAGATGTTCATTTAGAGATGCTAGAAGTGTCCTAAGGGCTAATGCATTGGCCTTCTTATGCTTGCTACTATTAGGGAGGGATTCTATAGTGATGGCTTGATAAACTAAATGTCCTAGTCCTTTTAAATGTTTAGTCATGTTGGACTTCCAAGTATCAAGTCTAAAATGGTCAAACATGGGAGGGCTAGCCATTAGTGCAACTATATGTGTGCAAATGAAAATGCAAATGAAGATTAGCAAACCAAGATCACTCCTAGGTGGTTAAACCTAAATATCAGGAGCACTAGCTCTGATACCAATTGAAAAGTCACCTAGAGGGGGGGGTGAATAGGTGACAATGCTAATCTAGTGAACTAAATGCGGAATTTAAAAACTAATTGCAATTACTATAATGATGCACACACAAGCAAGTACAAGATATAACAATTTGCACAAAGTAAAGAGAGAGAGAGAGAGCAAGAGTCAATGGATCAAGCGCAAACAAAGAGATATGTTCCGAGGTTCGAGCACCCAGCTCTACATCCCCGCCTTCGACACACGAAGGATTTCCAATCCACTAGCTTATCCACTAAGGACTCCCACTAAGGGAACCTCCACCGAGGATTGGGGCAATCACAATTACAAGGAGTTCCCAACTCCCCTCCTTACAAATACAACCTCTTCCTTGAGGCACAACTCTAATCCAACAATCTCAACCTCCTCCTTGAGGCAAGCACCAAACAATCACAACCTCCTCCTTGAGGCAAATTCCAAACCAATACAACAAACTCCCAATCACCAACCAATACAAGGATCACCTCTCAACAAGAGGGATACAACCCAAAGCACAAAGCTAAGAAAAGATTGGGTTACAACTTGGTGGTCACAACAACAACCACAAACAACTTCTTCTTCCCACACAAATATCCTATAGATATAGATAGTAGATTTTTGCTCAAGTGTAGAGAAAACCAAAGGAATGGAAATCAGAAATCACAAAGAAAAATCCTTGGGAAAAACTGAAACAAAGATAGAGAAGTTCAATCAAAATCCTTTCCCAAAAACCCTTTCTTTGATTTTCCAAACCCTAACAAAAACACCAAATGTATTGTTCAATTTGAATCCAAAAACCTATTTTGATTGCAGCAAAAACACCTGAGAGAGTGGAAAAATTCGCACAAAAATTCTTAGAGAAAAACTCTTACAAATGGGGTATTTATAGGCAATTATCAGAAAATAGCCATTGACAGAAATTTGTCAGATTTACCCTGCCGGTCGACCGGCCCGGTCGACCGTCCAACGGTCAATTTTTGACCGTTGGCAACTAACGGTCGACCGACCCGGTCGACCGAATAATCCAGAGAGCAGACTATTCTGCTCCGGTCGACCGTCCCGGTCGACCGCTGACTGTGCCAGAAACGTGCACAGGTTTGTGCACGTCGTCGGTCGACCATGACGGTCGACCGGCTACATGCGGTCGACCGTTACGGTCGACCGAACTAGCCTGGCAGGCAGCAAATAGGTCAGAAAACTGAGGTAAAAAAAATATTCCAATAAATCCCACAAAATCTCTAAAATTCCACAAAAATAGTTTTATCATTTTATATTGAAATACAAACTTGTGTTAAAAATCCTAACACAAATTTCAACCATATTTGACTATTTTTGTGTCATAGAAATTTTGCCAAAAACCGAAAACCGTATTTTCTAAAACCTTGTATTTGAATAGAAAATACACATTGTCTAAAACTCATCCATGATACAAAAATATGATATTTAAACACTTTGAAGCATATTGTATATGAATAAAAATTCAATATACAAGAAACATATATATATCATGATTTTTGTCATTAAGTCCAAAAATATGTTTTGTTGTAAATACCAAAACATAAAACACATGGAATAGATTATCAAACAAAGTTTGTCTAAACAATTGAAGCATGCATGTATATAGAACAAATCTAATATACATAAACCATGTAAACTTGTTTTGATAAAAAATCTATTCATGAAAACCAAGATCGGTTAAACCTAAAACCGAAAATCAAAACATGAAAGGTGTGTGTTGTGAACTTGAGCTTATCATACTATTCTAATCTTTACAATTAGGATCTAAACTCAAACTAAAACTATGGATACCTAAGGCTTCTTGTAGAGCGCAATCTCCAAGCTAGAGTGCAATCTCCAAGCTAGAGCGCAATCTCCAAGTCGGCTCGATCCAAAAACTCTTGGTTCACCAAGCAAGTGCAATGTATGATCTTTGATGCGCGGGCTCTTGAATCAACATGTGCAAGCTTCCAATACATCTTGTTGAAGCTAAACACCAACTAATATCTTGGTTAATGATCTGAAACTAAAATCACAAGATTATTAGTACACATAACTACATGAGTTAATCATCATCAAAACTAGAGTGGAAGGCCTTTGGGCCAACAAATTGTGCCAGTATGTTGAAGCAAAAAGTAGCATTAAGTCCTTGAGGAGGATTCTTCTTAAAGGCTTTATTGAATTGAACCTTCTTTCACTTTTCTTTGTCCAGTGTTAAAGCAGGTGCCAAAACCTGAACAGGTGCAGCATTTCCCAATGTTATTATGTTGTGTTTTGTCGGGTATTTGGTCATACTGTCACAAGTACTGCTTACCAGATGATTAGTCTACAGTTCTGCATTATTATATCCGCATTTTCTTACTGATTTATGAATAAAATGTCAGTCTAAATCGTGTTTTGGTCTCTCTTGTAGATAATCAAGACAAATAGGGCAAAAGGGTAATAAGAGCTTAATTAAACCTATTTTTGGGTAATTAAATCCGCATTTCTTGGAGGCCAAGTAAGGGAGTTTCTAGAAGATGCACTGGACCTAGACCCTTGCAGGTGTCTTACGCAAATCTGGACAAAATTAATCGAATCTGAGCATATTTAAATGGTCCCCGAAGCGACACAAACCCACACACCAAAACTGGGACCTAGGTCTCTTGTATTGCCACGGAAACGAAGCTATGGCCACGTTTTCGCGGCCCTTTGGTGGGCCCACGCGTCAATTTTCGATGCGTGGTCTCGTCTTGTCTTCTAGAAGCCGTTATAAAAATCACTACAGATGCCCGAAATGCAACCAGATTGAAAATAGGCTAGGTTTTCTCTCTTTTAGTATAGGTGCTCTTCTTTTCTTTTCTTTTCTTTCATTTTTAGATCATGTATTAGGGTTGAGGATTCAGAGAGAGAAAGAGAGAGATTGAAGTAATAGATGGTGACTTTCTATGTAAAGGTGTCTCCTTTCTTCTCCATTTAATCTTCTCTATCTTCTACATGATGTTTAACTAATTTTCTTCTAATGGCAATCTAACTACTAACCACTAACCATCTACCCACTTACTTGATAAGCCACATGAATCTAATAGCCTCTACAAGGCCTTACTCTTGCAAGAGCCATTGATGGCTCATGATGATGGATTCTAACCTAACATTCTAACATCTAACCACTAACAAGCTAACTTGCAATGCTAACTTTATTTTATGCTCACCTCTAAGTGGTTTTGATGATTTAATAGTAACTTGCATTTTGATTGTGTAGTTTGGATGTGTTTGAATGTTGAAGAACAATCTTATGTGTCATACTCTGTATCGTCTCTTGAAGCCAAAGACTAGTGATGGCCAAGGATCCATGTAAGACAACTATCACTAAGAGGTTAGCATGGTTAGTAGAGTAATTAGTAGTTAGTAACCATGAGTTTTCTTTTTACTTTGTTTTAAAAACAATTTCCTAAATCTTTTTATCACTCTCCTATCATTGTTTCACTAACTTCTCAGTTCATCTTTATTCCATCTTCTTCACCATAGTTTATCTTTTATTTTCACATCGCCGTTTTTATCGCCTTCTCCACCATCACTTCTGGATTTATTTTCTTTTTCTTTTCTTATTCTTTGAACAAAGAAGAACTTGCTAACACAATAAGTGAATATAAACTGTTAATACTTCTATCGCCTCCCATCCCTATGGATTACTGATTTCATAAACAAACATTTTAAAAGTGTTGGTTTCGCTCCGATCAAATTTTTGGCGCCGTTGCCGGGGATGGGAATGGTTTTGATTTCATATTTTTAATAACATTTTCTTCTCTGTTTTGGTGTGTAGGACAATCTTTACAGGAGCTTAGCATTGTAGAACAAATACTAGCTTTGCTTCTCCCTACTCTAAAAAGCAGGGACCCAACTTCGAAAGAAAAGCCGCAAAAATGCGACTTTTGCCGCGGATACGCGGTGATTTTATGATAATTATGTATCTTGTTGTGCTGGGTTATGTTCACTGTAATAGCTAGTTGATCTGTACTATTACTTTTCTTGTCTGATTGCCTGAACACTGCAATAAACTAAATAATTAAAATATGGCATTTGGACGCTTTTAAAACGATTTAGACATTTGCATTTAGGCACGTATCAAATTTCAATTTAATATACTGTATTTTGTTCTATTGTTGTGATCTGGACTGAGGTGTACATATGGCATTGCATATAGCATAGGATAAACACGTGGGTGATTTATCGCTTTGTGTTATTCTTGTCTATATTGCACACTTGCACGAATTGAAATTAAGAGCAAAACTCATACAAGATAAGGTGGAGATTTCATCACCCATCCTTAGCCCAAAAATCACCTCCCCACTTACACAACCCAAGCCCTAATAAAAATTAATAGACGTTGGCCCCTAGGGACATCTCTGACTCACTAAGAGATTGACCGAGGGTGAAACTTGTTTTAAATCTTACTCTTGTGAAATCGGTGTTTAAGGTTGGGGATTAAGAGGTTACGCCTCGAAGATACGCGGTTTGGCGTAATTAAGGGCCGTTTCTTACACACGGATACCTCCCACCATATTTTGCCTCTATCTGACCGATTAGCTTGTGGTCGGATTCATACAACAACCTCCCCCGGGTAATCACCCGGTTAGGAGTCGTCTAGGTCTAGGTCAATCTTAATATAGGTTTGGTTTTAATTTTTTTCTTTCTTTTTGTTTGTTGGTTGCTTTTCTTTTTTGTTTGTGATTGTTTGTGAAATGGAATTCAACAACAACAATTTTTTCAATTCTATCATGAATCCATATTTCACACCAACCCCATTTGATTCGGATAATTTCAACCCGGCTTTTTACAATATGAACCAACCATATACACGGGTAGGACTTATCCGAATCAATACAGCCCATACCCCTAATCTTATAATCATAATTTCTAAAATAATTTTCACTCTTCACAGAGTCAATTGGGATTCACCTCCCCCGAGTCAAATTTTCAACCACACCTTGTCCATAATTTTAATAATTTCACAATATTCATTTCCTAATTTTGCTTCTTATACTCCTTTTCTAGAGCTACCAATTAAAGAAAAATTTGTGTTAGAAAAGAGTATAGAAGCTAACCTACAAGAGGCCGAGCGATAATTTCAGAAGATATTGGCCTCTCCAATTTCACAATATTTTCAAGAGTCTTACTCAGACCCACCTCTTCAAAATGATCAAACATCAATCTTGGAATTGACTGAGGAACTCTTGCGTGAGACTGAGCTTCAATCTCAAAACTTATTGGATCACAATCTTCATAATTTTTCCAAAACCAAGATTCCTACACTTCCTTTCTAGAACAACCATTTGAAGAAAAATCTGAGCTAGAAAAGAATATAGAATCTTGCATGAGACCTCACAATAATTTCAAAAATCTTTTACCCAGTCTATCGATAGGTTAAAAACACAACTGAGTCAATTGGTTAACATTTATAGGAATAAGAAAACTCACTCTTATCAACCTTTGACCAATTCAGATATCTCTAATTCTATCGATTTAGATTAGGACTTATGTTGTTTTGGAAACCAAGATTTAATTTCAGCACATCCATCTGAACTTGACCAAACTTTAAATGTTGAAAATCCCATTGACATTTTGGCAAGTTATACTTTTTCTGAGATTGAACTTGAGTATGAATATGATCTTGAATCTCAACTTGGTAATTCAATTTTACTTCCTGATTCAATAATGACTGAGGTATTTTTACCTGATTTTAGGCTTTTTTCTGAGTCAACATTGGATCCTGTACCAATCCATCATGAAATTGAATCACCAATCTTTTATGATCAACAAATTGAACTTGACCAATTTCATACTTTTGAATGTCCCATTGACAAATTGGCAAGTTTTTCTTTCAAAGAAATTGAACTTAGACAAGAATGTGATTTTGGTCCCTAAATTTGTGATCTAGTTCAAATTCCTAAATCAATATTGACTCCTATTTTGTTACCCAATTTGAGCAATATTATAGAGTCAGTTTTGATTCTCATACCTATCATTCTTGAACTTGAATCACCAATCTTAGAAAGTCACATTCCATTGTGGGAAAATGAATGTGGACTTGAGTTTCAACTTCTTGATTTGGACCCACTTCCTGGACCAATTTTGACTCCAAAACCGTTATTCGATTCAGTCACTTCTCTGAGTCAGTATTAGTTCCTGTACTTCCTAAGTCCAAATCAATCATTCCATCTTTTCACACTCCATTTTGGAACAAGAGTGTTGATAAAATTGACTCTGAAGTTATTTTGCAAATTTGAAAATTAGATGGGGTAAAATTCTTAATAAAAATCATTCATGTTTACATCATAATAATAGGTTGTATTATAGAAATTTCTGGTGGATTCCTCCAATTTTCACGAAACTTAGAATGGGCCGCATTTCGTGGACTTAATCAGACCACCACCAGAACCACCACCTTGGGTGATTTTTCCTTCCCTCTCTATTTATTTCATGCATACATACTTCATGATGCATTGAGGACAATGCATGAAACAAGTGTGGGGGAGGGTTTAGTAACGTAGAGTTTTTAGATTTTCTTTCTTTTACACTTCTTTTAGGATATTCTTAGAATTTTCCTATGCATAGGATTTTTCTCTTTCTTTAAAAACTTTTTGAAGAAAGAGACAAAGTTTTGATCTATTTTTAAGAAATTAAGATGATCTTAGAAATTAAGGAAGGCTTAATTATAACATCTTAAACCTAGTTGAAAATAAATCTTAAAATTATAGGTTAATTATTAAAGATTGGGAAGATAATTTTATCTTGAATTTTTTGCCTTATATAGTATGCTCTTCACACATACATATTTTTGGGATGGAAACAAAGACCTAAAATGCTATAAAGTAAAAAATAAATAAAAATAAAAAATAAATATATTATATATGAAGGAAAAAATCACTTATTAAGCTGGATAACTATGCCTCAAGAAGCATGATTATTCATGCTTAAAGGTGGTAATAAGAAACAAATAATCCCCTCTTAGTTTTGTGGCCTTATTTACTCGAGTCCTTAAACCCGAGGGACGTTTTCTCATCTGGTGCCCTAAGATCGTCCGGTCTGAGAGTCATCGGTAAAAGGCTCACTACCCGGGTGAACTAGAAAGCCTAAGAAAACTAAGGGAAGAAAAAAAGAAAAAGAAAAATATATAAATAAATAAATGGCTTGATGATTAGAGTCGAAATCCCAAAAATTTTGAAATTATACCTAGAGGGGGGTGAATAGGTGTAAGGCTCATCAAATCAAAATTCAATGCAAAATAAAAATGATACGATGCAAACGATCACTCAAAGCAAGATTAGAAGCTGTATGCCCTGTGAAGGGTTCTGAACTTCTTCCTCGTGATTCCTCTAGATAAGAGTTTGAGGTGCTTAATACAATCTTATTGTAAGAGCATAGATCAACAATAAATGAATGAAAATAAAGTAGATAAGAGAGACAAGAAATCAATCACAAACAAAGAGATTCGTTTCGAGATTCGAGCCACAGCTCTTCGTCCCCGCCTTCACCACCGTAAAGGATTTTCGATCCACTAGAACTTTCCACCAAAGGAATTACAATCACTATAGAGTACACAACTCCTCAACACACTCCTTTAGTCCAGAGGTAGCGTAGCAACAATTACAATAAACACTGGGTGATCAAAAGGCCACAAACTCTCTCTTGAAAACACTTCTTTACAAAAACCCTAGAGAATAATATATAAGATTGAAGCTCAAAGTTTTGTAAGTGAAAGTTGAAAATAGAAGAGAGATTTTCAGAGCCAAAACTTGAAGAGAATTTCAGAGAGTAATAGCGCAAAAATTGAAACAAAAACTTTTTCTCAAGTAAGCACAAAACTTTGAATCTTTGCAAATTATTGTGGTGAAAACCTCTACCCTAATGACCCCTTTATATAGGTTTTAGGAAGAGTAAACTTAGAAAACTTTTATCAGCATGAAAGAGGAAGAAATTGACCCTCAATTCAGCAAACCACGTTTTTAAAATCAAAACACGTTTTAAACTGAATTCAAAAACAAGTTGTTTCTGTCAAAACAGTAGACTCACGGTCGACCGGACGGTCGATCGGACTTTTAAAAATTATGACCGTGAGCCTCCTCCGATCGACCGTGACAAATCGAGAGTTGGCTGCTCATAATCGGTCGACCGTCTTGTCGACCGGGAACGTGCACAACCCCAATTGTCAGAATTTCGGTCGACCGTGCGGCCGACCTTTCTGGCCTGTAATAGGCACGGTCAACCGCCCGGTCGACCGACCTTGGCCAAAACAGTTTTTGGAAAAATTATTTTGAAGATATGTAAAATTTTAAAATAATTTAATTTAGATTTGGAAGATAGAAAACATACATAGCTACTAGATATAAGTCCAAAGCTTGATAAAAAAACATTTTAGAAATTTTGAGAATCTAAAATCATACTTTTAGAAAAATGTGCATTTTGGTGTGTGTGTGTGTGTGTGTGTGTGGGTGTGTATTTTTGACCTTCAACCATATATACTAATCTTTAACAAAAATTATTTACAGGATGAGTCTACAAGCAAGCGTCTCTGAAACTTGTTGTTGAGCAGTGATAGAGTTAGAACCTAATATTCCATGCTTGAGCCATCCATACTTGTACCAACATGAAATTCATTCTTGAACTTCTATTAGTACCAAATAGCTTTTATATGGTTTGTTATCATCCAAACACATAACCCGAGAATTGTAACCTTTGGGCTAACAATTTTTACTATCACAAAGTGCAGATTATCTAGGCTTTATGAAGGATAAAATATTCAATCTAATTTTGAATTCTTACCTTAATTGAAGACAAGATCTTGTATATAGGCTAAGTTAAGGAAGAATAATTTTTGGTGGACTTATGATCTTAAATCGCTTATATTTTTACAAAAATATATCGTAAACTTTTCTCTCTTTCAAAATATGTTTTCAAAATACTAACATTTCTCTTCTTTCTTTATGGATTTTGTGGGGTGCAATACGCTGAAAACCCTCAGGAGACAAAACTCCTCCTCTAGGGGTAACCTAGAGGTCTAACGGCTTATTGCACACACTCAGTGCAATCGCGTCACCTGCGAAAGTGGTGTAATAACATTTATAATATAGTTTTTTTCTTGTTTTGCTCGAGACGAGCAAAAGATAAGTGTCAGGTGTGATTAGTCTGCAGTTCTGCATTATAATATCGCATTTCCCTACTGATTTATGAATAAAATGTCAGTCTAAACTGTGTTTTGATCTCTCTTGTAGATAATCAAGATAAGGAGGGCAAAAGGATAATAAAAGCTTAATTAAAGCCATTTTTGGGTAATTAAAAAAATCATCAAGGTACAAAAAATTCTATTTTTATCAAAAACTAAACAAGCTTTAAGGTATATGTATGTTTTGTCGAAACTAAAAGTATACATACATATCCCAAATATAAACGAGTCCGCAATAGAATTTTGCATGGAAGCAAATGACTCTAAGATATACGTGTATATCTATTAGTTTTAGACAAAATTGACATATAAATGAAGCTAAACATATATTTATGAAAATATTTACAAAAATAGGGAATACTAGATAAAATGAAAGAATCATCAAAACAAGATTATACAAGTATATCTAATGGGTACAAATGAGAAATAAAGCATACACACATAATAATCAAATGTGGCTCACTAGTTGTACAAGCATAAACACAAGTTTTAATGAAAATTACATCTAAATAAGTAATCAAAACATGGAGTGCAAAATAGAAACAAATATGATCATTAGGTTAAATGCACGTATTTTAAAACTAGGATATACACAATACCTAAACTATAGTGAGAACACAAAAAATGTGAATCCATATGAATGAGTGTATCTCAAAGACTATCTATGTATATCTCAAAGACTATCTGTATATATCTCATGTCTAATAAAATTGCATTTAACAAAATGAACATTAAAACATAACATGCTAAAAAACATTCATATAAAAGAAAAAAATAGGAGTTAGAGATAGTTACTAAAATCAATGAACCAATCTTTAGGTCTCCAAGCTGGGGTGGTCCTTTCACCAAACATCCCTTGAAAGTAATACATCCATAAATATGATCTTTAGGCTCGGATCGCATCCACCATCAAGGCACCACTACTTTCATGTCGTGTAAGAGCCCACACCTACATCAAATAAAGTAGAAGGGATTTTGGTACCCATGTCTTTTTGGGTCCATGGGGGTTAGCACCTTTTCTAACCCAAATAAATTATTTGCAAAATTTAAATTATGTATTCTATCATAACAAAACTTTGTAAGGTGGCCCGTATGTTCACAATGTGCACAAGTGTACATAAGTGTACATGAGCAAACATGGTGTCATGTGTGTGAACATGAGAAGCATATGTATGCTGTGGATAGTGTGCATGAATATGTAGTGCATGTTTCTTGTGAACATGAATTCTAATTTCTTGTGATTCATAGCACATTGGCTCAAAGTGGAGCCCAAATAATCAACACTCTTCTTCAAAACACATATATCATTTTCAATGATTAAAAAAGTGGAGCCTGCAACATGTTTACCACTAAAAGACGAAGCAATGGGTGTATGACAAACATGAAAATCAGAAACTTTTTCTTTTGAAACCAAATATAATTCTTTGGAAAACAAAGCAATTTTATTTTTCAAGGAATCATTCTCTTTTAAAACAAAATCTACTTTTGAAGACAACCTCATTTTTCTTCAAAACAAGATCAAAATTATTTTTATTTTTCAAAGTAAGGTCAAGTTGGGATTTCAATAAGTCCCTTTCATCAGAAATCTCAACCTTCTCTTGCAAAATCATATCAAGTTTAGAAAACAAGTTTTTATTTTCTTCTTTTATTCAAAACTTTTCTTTTTCAAAAGTTTATATTTATTTAACAAGTTTGCACAAAATAGGGAATGCTCTTCATTTATGGGCATACATGCTATAATGAACATCATTAGAAGAGATAGCACTATCATCTAAATGAGTATCCGAATGTACCTCAAGAGAGTCATTTCCTTGGACCATATAGCACGTTTGCTCGAATTCATCCACAATGGCTCTTCTCTCATATTGTTCATCGTTTGTTACTCGGGAGAGATCAATGTGTTTCATACTACAAAAGCAGAATCACAATGAGAAATAATAAAAATATGCTCTTTGCTTAGTATATGCTTTAATGCATCTAAGGCTTGCGCATTAGCCCTTAAATACTTGTCATTATCAAAATATGATTTCTTGGTAGTAAGAAGGTAGACATGCGATCCTAGGGCTTTAAGATAAGCACTCATCTTAAACTTTCACATATCGATGTTAGAAACATCATACATGGAAGGGGCAAGGAAAACCATGTGTGTATAAACTATATGAGTGCAAATGCAAATCTAGATTAGCAATCCAAAGTCACACTCCTTGGTGGTTAAACTGAATATCAGGAGCAGAGGCTCTCATACCAATTGAAAGTGCACCTAGAGGGGGGTGAATAGGTGTATTAGTTAATCTAGGACAAATAATGCGGATTAAAAACTTAATTGCAAACACACTATGTGTAAATAAGAGTGAGACTGAATTCCCCGTGAATTACTTAGGAGCTACTCCTCGAAATTCCTCTAAACTAAGAGTTAAGGTGATACTAGAAGCTCTCTTGGTTCAACACAAGTGTAGGCACACACAAACTATATTTAGCATATGAATATGAACAATGTAAGGTAATGTAAGATATAAGAGAGATAGAGTTAAGAGATGGTGGATCAAATGCAAACACAAAGATATGTTTTGATGTTCGAGCCACTGCTCTACGTCCCCGCCTTCACCCAGAAGAATTTTCACTATGTCCACATAGGACCTTCTACAAAGAGATCTTCAGCAACAAATTACAACTCAACACTTAGAGTACAGAATTCCTCTCTCAAACACAATCACCTCTACACAAGATGGAAGTCACAAAGCCAAAGCAAAGAAAAGGTTTACAACTTGGTGATCCAATGATCACAAACTCTCTTAGTGATCTCAAAGTATCACATACAATTTTTCTCATAAAAACAAGATCATATAGATAGGATTAGAATGACTTTACTCAAGTATGTAAGAAATCAAAGTGTTTGAAAATAAAACAACAAAGAAAATACTTGGGATAAACTTCTTGATGGATATATAAAATGAAGAACAAAATAGAATTTCCAAAAACATGATTTTCTTTTATTTTCCAAAACTTTAAAAAAAATAAGATAAGAGAATGTTTGACACAAAAACTTCTTTTTAAAACTTGTTGAAAACACTTAAAAAGATAAGGAAAATTGCTCTTGAAAATCTTGAGAGAAATAGGCTAAGGGAACCCATATTTATAGGATTCCCAAAATATAGATGTTGGGGACCAGAATAGGCCCAGAATGGCATGTCTGTTGACCGCCAAGTCGACCGGCCAAACGATCAGATTTCTGACCGTTGGGGATGTCGGTCAACCTTTTGGTCGACCGCCTTAAGGCAATTTGCCTGTCGGTCGACCGTCCGGTCAACCGAGGCCAGAGCCAGAGAGTGAACTCTCTGATCAATCGACCGGCCCATAGGCCAAGGCAGTGTGCACATTTTGTGCACATCAGTCGACCGCCCGGTCGACCGAGATCTGGTCCGGTCGACCGGTCGGTCGACCGCTAGTGGTCTCAGGCTGGGTTTTAGGGTTTAAAAACTTCGTATTTTAAATACCCATAAAATTTACAAAAATAAGTTCTTATAATTATTTGAAGAACAAATATGTGTGACTAAAATTAAACACATATTTCAAACAATTTGAACTATTTTTGTGATATAGAAATTAAGCTTTAAATCAAAACTGGTATTTCCAAATATCAACTTTTAAATTGAAAACCGATTTATCTCTAAACGTGTATAAATACAAAAACATGATATTTTAACTCAATTGGAAGCATAGAGTGTATGGATAGAATCTAATACACATATAAAATATATATCCATGTTTTTGACTTTAAATCCAAAACTAGGTTATGTTAAAACAAATCTTGAAATCATGAACTAGATATACATCAAAGTAAATTTTTAGACAATATGAACTAAACGATGTATATGGATTAAATTCAACATACATAAAACAATGTAAACTTCTTTTGGTTCTATCTATTCATGAAAATCATATATGTATATTCTTGAAAATTCAAAACCGGTTAAACTGAAACCAATAAACTTATAACTTGTGTGTGTGAACTTGAGTATATCAAAACTAACTATATTTACAAAATATCTAAACTATAAACTAAAACAAAACAAATCAAAGTCTTTTTGTCGATCTCCTGATTCAAGACAACTCGGTCAAAACTCGATCCATAGAGCTTGCTCCAACTTGAGTGCTAGATGCGATCTTGACGTGCGAGCTCTTGAATCTACACGTGTTAGCTCCAAAACTTAACTTTGAATCCTTTGTTAAAGCTAATCACCTACAAAGATCTTGATCAATATCTAAACTTATTAACTACAAGATTATTAGTAAACTAACCTTTGTAAGTTACTCATCATCAAAACTAAGGTGAAAGGCGTCTGGGCCAACACTTGCCTGCTCGATAATCTAACATTATTCTTTCATTGGTGGTTGTGAAGAGTTTGAAACCTTTATTAATATTATTTTCTAAAACTATATTATTTTCCTGTATTCATACCGATTCCATGTGTCGGTACCATTTTCCTATATTTGTACTGATCATCTATATCGGTACCATTTTCTTGTATTCATACCGAACCCCATATTGGGTCTGCTTTCCTGTATAGTGATATCTACTGTGCTTATTACTAGACATGCTATTACTTGGCACCAGATTTTCGCATGCTATCACCTGACACCAGTTTGATATCACTTATCACTGCCACTTGATATATTACCACTTGACTTGTAATTATCATATTTTGGGAATCCTGCCCTGCTATCATATATTATATACAGTAACCTGTATTTCTATTTTTTATGTACTCTTGTAACTCATGAACCTATCCTGCTCCTGCTATTCCCTTAATATGATAATTACATAATAATAAACTATAAAAAGACCAACCTACATTGGGTAAGGGAAAACAGATAGGCTTCAAGTGGTGAATATGTTTAAGGTGGTATATGTTTGTGCAACTAAAACTTTCGGATCTACCTGAGGGTCTCCAGGTGTCCGAGGGAAGCACTGGCTTCCTACCTCTTGTTACATTCCTGAATAGGTATACAATAAGACCAACCTCTTTTTTTCCTAGCGGCAGGTTTCGGGTCAACACCGGAACATCCTGAGCTGTGGTCTTAGGTATATACGGGACCCATCGTTAACATAACTCATTTCCAATAACAACCTCAGCTTACTCATATGTGAATGTATGTGTGTTGGAACGCTAGGGCACATACCTAAATATGTGAGTAAAATGAGTAATAATAATAAGATGCTCATCAACAATTTGTCATGCTATTTTATAATTCAAGTTATATGAATTCAGGATACGGTGAAGTGAGGCATAAAGTATATAGATGAGGATTTTCTGTTGGATCCTGTATATGGCAACTACAATACTAAAGAAAAAGTGAATATTGTTTATAGTAAACTTATCAAGGAATATTAGTAACTTAAAGAGTAAATAAACACAGAAATAAAATCAAGAAGACAAGCGCAAACACAAAGATTTTGGTCATTAACCAAGCATAATGTAGGGGGAGAGTGATGTGTTATTTCTGATATATATGTTTTCTAACATCATTAATGCAGGGGAGAATTGGTTGTCACCATCAAAAAGGGGGAGAATGCTGGATCTCTTATTTTGATATTTTGATAATAACAACACAAAGTGTGTGTACTAATATCTTATGCAGTATACAAAGCTACCAATTGCTTATCAAGTTATATATTGACATCACAAGGCTTCTACCACTTTCACATGAAGAACCAAGATA
This sequence comes from Agave tequilana, assembly GCA_038442645.1. NCBI lineage: Eukaryota > Viridiplantae > Streptophyta > Magnoliopsida > Asparagales > Asparagaceae > Agave > Agave tequilana. Next base: position 104,388 of record JAVJIF010012050.1, on the reverse strand, counting down.
GAAGATATCATTTAAGACATTGAAGATAAGCAACGTTCATGAAGTTAAAGTTGTAATAATGCCTTTATTTTCATAGGTGATATTATAGAAGCCTTGAACACATACACATACAGACACACACTATTAGTTGACCAATAGCTTCATATAGTTGATTACTAGAAGTTATAAGACCATCAGCTTGATGCATACTCATTTGGTGCAATCATGCTCAAGTTAGTCGACTACTGAGATCTAACAGAACTTTGCTATTTTATATTTGTGTTATCCAGTAGACCGATGATCTGGACTAGAAGAATGATATATCATAGAATAGTGTTATCAGTCGACTAATGATTTGAACCAGTCGACTGATAGTTCACAGAATAGTGTTATCAGTCGACTAATACTTCTTTCAGATGACTGATATGGTAGTTTACAGCTGTTATAATTCTGATCTTTTGATACATATTTCCTCTTTTCTATTAGCTATTTTCTTGGATTTTGAAATGACCAATAACTGGTTTTTAGTTACCAAAAGCCCTATAAATAGCTAGGGATTCTTGGACGTCCATTAACACAATTCATTCCAAGTTCCTAACTTCAAAAATTCTGAATTTCTGTCAAAAAATCATATACTCTCTCATTTTTCCTAAATCCACTTTCAAATGACTTGTTAGATAGAAGTAGAAGAGAAACTCTATAGGCCACTGCAAAGTGCCACGTGCACTCCACATTCAAGGCTTAGAGATTGAAAGTTGTAAACGATAAAAGTTAAAGGTCTTCTCGGTGTAGAGAAGAGGTGTACAGAATTGGTAAGGGTGTTTATCAATTAGTGCACATGTGTTGATTTTGTAATTCTCAAAATCAAGGTTAAGAAAAATCTCAAGTGGGGTTACTTGGGAACTGAATGTAAGTCAAGAGGACCAAACCAGAATAAAATTTTTGTGTTTGCGATTGTCTTCTTGATTTTATTTCTGTGTTTAATATTTACTTTTCAAGTTACTAATATTTCTTGATAAGTTTATTATAAACACTATTCACTTTCCTTTAGAGTTGTAGTTGTCATATACATGATCCAACATTTCCTTGTTTGAATATTCCTTTGATGTATTTGTCTCATGAAGACGTAATCTGAGCTTGTACGACTGGTTTTGCTTGTATTTGGTATTATCAATTTTATCAATTTTATGATATTTTTTTAGTTTAGGAGATAATTCAGGTTCAATGAACTTAGGATACGGTGATGTGAGGTATAGAATATATATATATATATATATATATATATATATATATATATATATATATATATATATATATATATATATATATATATATATATATATATATGAGGGTTTCCTTGTTTGAATTATTCCTTCGACGTACTAACCTAACGGATCGATAATTGGATTATATACTAGTTTTACCACATTTACTTTACTTGTTGTCTCTTGCTTGCTCCTATATGCATGTGCTCATGACACGATTTTCAATATATACTCTTTGATCTAGATTTATCGATACAGGTGTGCTTGCCCTACACGCCACTTGGATCTTGTCTCATCACCCTGGACCTACATGTTCAGATCTTGGAGGTTGGACTGTGGTAGACTTCCTGATGATCAGAGTTGCACAGCGGTAGCATCTTGGATCAGCAGTTAACCGTCCAAAGCCCTATCCTTTCAGGCCCCTTTCTCAGCTTTCGAGTTTTCTTTTTGTAACTCGTGAGCATTTTTTTGTATTGTTCTTGATTGTATTCTCTTTGTAGTCTCGCATTTGCGCCTATCGGTGAAGTTATATTCTTGTAATATTGTAACACATCCTATGATAACTTTGTAATTGTACTCATATGTTGGAATGTATAATGCACCACATACTTTCGTACGCTGATTCTTACGTGTATTGATGCTTAACATATATATGTGAAGGTATTTTTGACCTATGTATATACGTCACAGCAAAGTCTCTGTACCCACAGGATCGGAGCGTCACAGGATGGTATCAGAGCCTAGGCTCACACATTCATAGCACAACCAGCCGGCAAATTAATGGTAAAAAAATTTGCAACTAGAATGCATGAATCCTGTTTATAATCTAAGTACAAGTGCAGAGTTATCTATTTCTTCTTGATCATCCTTTCTTTGACTCTTAAATTCCTTCTATTTTTTTTACTATTCTGATTTACGTAGCCTTTATCCAACTTAAGATATAGGTAGATTAGTGAGGTAGCAGTAGAACAGATGTGATTCATTCTCACCCTATTACGGCATTCTTCGATTCTAGAGCATCGTATTATCTTATATCAGATAAATCTTTGGTTTCACATTCTATTCTTATATATATGTATAGGCATTCTATGGGGATTAGCACAAAAAGTGAAGATCAATACAGAAAGTAAGGTAGCCATCACTTATATAATCAGATAGACTGTATCACTACACGGCGAGCTTCAGTGGGAAATGAATTTCTAAATTCAAAACTTCTGCCAAATAAACTTACAGTATTTCTCCTATTTTTACTATTCCAGACACGATCACTATCTCTTCTATCAACTTCACGGAACTCAGATATTTTCAAAATTGATCTGTCGTAGGGTTGACATCTAGAAGACAACATTCAGGAGTCATCTCGGTTAGTATGATTTCTTAATCATGTTCTTCAGAGCCACATTGCCTAGTAGTCCCTATGGGTTTGATGAGCCATGGATCCCACTCTCCTCGCCAAGCAAGAGTCTTGACCTACCCACGCGAGATCAACTAGGTGTAGGCTTTGTTGTACCCTGACACTTAGCATTTAGCATTGTATTATGCGCTAACTTCGCCGCGTGAGCTCCACCTAGTGCGAGACTCGCAAAGCGTTAGCTCCGTTGCACCCTAATGATTAGCGCCTGATGCGGTGTTTTGCAGTGGCTTCACCTGGCCATGACTTCGCTCGTGGATAGTTCCGTCAGAGTTTAGCATCCTAGCCTCATTCTCCAGATTTCTCCTGTCAACGTGTTGCATGGACTTAGTGAATTGGGTTTTCTTGCTGCAGTTGAACATAATTTCCATAATCCTTATTGAAGATCTATTCAACAATATTGCAGGATTTACGTATCCTCTAGATATTTAATCTACAGTCGTGTCATCACCCAGAAGTCAGTATTCAGAACTCTCTACGGTTCTTATAAATTCTTGATTATATTTTTCAGATTAATCAATGCGAGCATTCGAAACTCATTATTGTTGGCTTTTTCTTTATTAATCTACGATCAGTTTATCGAGCTTTTTTACCTATGGTATTATGGTCATCTTTTAGAGTGACAGAGAACATGCAGAATATCTAGTAACTTATTACAGAATTTTTTTCAAGAATAGCATCATGTCCAACAGTGTAAGTATGAGTACTGAACAGGTAAGTATCGTATCTTTGGTCTCATCATTTCAAAAGAAGTAATCATCATCGATTCTAGCAGGGTTCGAACAGTGGATGTTTAAACAGTTCTGAAGTCAGCTCATTTTTATGTTATTCAGAGTAGGTCGGTCTACAACAGTTCTGGCAGATAATTATAGGAGAGAGATAGTTATGCTATACCTTATTTTAGTTATTATTGTGTTGGATAGAGACAAGAGATTCGGATCGCAATTTTGTTTAAGTCTTTAGAGAAGTTAGGGACTCTTTCTATATTCAGCTTATCTTATCACTCTCAAACAGAACGGACAGTCCAATCAGACCATTCAGATTATCAGATCTGTATTAATATGGTATTATCCGAAGATTTACACGACATGAAGTTTAAAAGATGCCTAAATCTCGAGTATATTGGTTAGTTGTTTGAAGTGTTACCTTTAGTTATTTATATCTTAATTGGTATAATCCTTGTCCCTATCTTTTCTGTGTTCATCTTTCCTTATCAAAATTTCGAGGACGAAATTTTTTGTAAGGTGGGTAGAATGTAACACCCTGTTCCCAGAATACGTACTTAGATACATTTTCTGATTTTTTGATTGTATTCTTTCAATTTTCCCTCGCATTTATTTTTTTATGATTATTTACATCATCATTTGGTATTGAATCAAGATTCCTGAATTTAGAATCAACTCCAGTCTGAACTAAGGACCCAATCCTAGTGTATTGACTTGTTTGACCTTTCTGGTAGTCAGATTTGACCGGTTTTGATTTCAAACATAATTTTCTAATATTTTAGATTTTTTATTATTTTTTGGAAAATTTTTGAATTAAATTTCAAAATCTTCAAAATAGGTATCGACAGGTGCCGCCGATCGATTTTCAGATTTTAATTAAGTAACGGATTTGAATTTCTAGAAACTGCTTTTACATTACTTTTTAGAATCTCATTTTCTATCTAAACGTATTTTTGGAGATTTTTCTAAATTTATCAAAATTTGATCGGATTTGGTGTCAATTAGTATTGCTGGTAGATTCTAAGATTTTTATTTTGAAAAGGAAATTGAATTTCTTGAGTCCAACTTCACCATACACCTTAATATAATATTTTCTATGTTGAGAATTTTTCAGGACCTTTCTGGGTTACTCTATTTTTTTGGCATTTTTCGTGTTTTCGATATTTTTCCCAGATACAGAGTTTTATCCGAATATTTTTCCTTTTCCTTTTCCTTTTCTTTTTTCTTTTCCCATTTTCTCCACCACTTCTATTTCTATTTTCTTTTTCTTTTCTTTTTTCTTTTCTCTTTTGTCCCCGCACAAAATCCAACTCCAAAATATTTCCCCCTTTTATATCTCTTCCTTTCTTCTTTCTTATTTCCCCCCATTTTCTTCCTTCTTCCCCAGCCTATACCCGTAACGACAATAGCTAAGCCTCCTCCTGTAAAATTCCCCTCTCCCACAAATCACTCTCACCCTCTTCTTAAATCTTTCTCTAAATCTCTCTAATTTCTTCCTCTCACTCTCAATTCTCTCTCTTTCCCCTTTCTCTTCTCTGCCAAGCAAATGGCCACCACCACCTGATCCAGTGCCGACGCCTTCCTCCGAAAGGCCCCATGGCCAGCGAACGTTCCCCCTCTTCCCCAAGCAACTCCCACTCTCCTTCCATCTCTTCCAATTTCCACAATAACCTCCTTCTCTACCTTCTTCCCACAACATCATCATCATCATCAACTTCAACCTCCAACACCATCAAATCTACCCCCATCTCCTTCTTTCTCTACCAAAATCATAACTTCTCTCCCCTACTCCTTCCTACACCATCACCAACATCAACAACAACAACATCAACATCTTCATCTTCAACCTCTTCACTTCCACCACCTCTCCACCATATTCGGCCATCACCTCCAACCCACGGCGGTTGCCGACCACCCTGGCTATCCCCCAGCTCTGGCGGCCCCTTTCCACCTCCAGCCACCACTCCCCCAACAATCTCCCATCTCCTCCACCTCCTCCTCCTTCACAACCACCACTCTACTTCCACCTCCTTCGTCTCCACCTCTCCACCACTACACCACCATCCCATCCACCATCATCACCACCACCAAAACCCTTAACAACCACACCTCAACAATAACATCAATATCTTCATCTTCAACCTCTTCACTTCCACCACCTCTCCACCATATTCGGCCATCATCTTTAACCCACGGCGGTCGTCGACCACCCTGCCTATCCTCCAGCTCTAGCGGCCTCTTTCCACCTCCAGCCACCACTCCCCCAACAATCTCCCATCTCCTCCACCTCCTTCTCCTTCACAACCACCACTCTACTTCGGCCTCCTTCGTCTCCACCTCTCCACCACTACACCACCATCCCATCCACCGTCATCACCACCAAAACCCTTAACAACCACCACCTCCACCAAGATCGCCACCACCATCACCTTGACCTCCATCGTCTTCAAAAAATCCCAATACCTCTCCTACTCTCTCTCTCCCCTCCTTGGGGTGGCCGGCGGTTGTCTTCTTGATTTTATGCCATCTTCAAAAAACCCAAACATCTTTAAAAAAATCTTTGTGTTTGTGATTGTCTTCTTGATTTTATTTTTGTGTTTGATATTTATTCTTCAAGTTACTAATATTTCTTGATAAGTTAATTATAAACACTATTCACTTTTCCTTTAGAGTTGTAATTGTCATATACAGGCTCCAACATTTCCTTATTTGGATTATTCCTTCGATGTACTTATCTCATGAAGCAATAATCTTAGCTTGTACAACTGATTTTACTTGTATTCAGTATTATCAGTTTTATGATGTTTTTTTAGTTTAGGAGACAATTCAGGTTATATGTACTTAGGCTATGGGGACGCGAGGTATAAGGTATACAGATGAGGGTTTCCTTATTTAGATTATTCTTTCAACGTACTAACCTCACGGATCGATAATTTGAGCTTATATAACTTGTTTTACCATATTTACTTTACTTGATATCTCATTGCCTGCTTCTGCATACCTGTGCTCATGACATGATTTTCAATACATGCTCTTTAATTCAGATTTATCAATACACGTGTGCTTATAATTACACGCCACTTGCTTTGCCTTAGCTCTCGTTGGGGAGTTCTGACTTCTCTGGACTTGCATGTGCAGATCTTGAAGCTTAGACCGTGGTGGATTTTCTGGTGATCAAAGTTGCGCAGCGGTAGCATTATGAATCAGCAGTTGACCGTTCGGAGCCCTATCCTTCCAGGCCCTCTGCTCCACTTTCGAGTTTTCTTTTTATAACTCGTGAGCATTTTTTGTACTATTCATGATTTTATATCTCTTTGTAGTCTTGCATTTGCACTTATAAGTGATGTAGTATTCTTGTAATATTATGTCACATCCTATGATAGTTTGTAATGTACTCATATATTGGAATGTATGATGCACCACGTATTTTCATACAATGATTCTTGCCCGTACTGATGCTTAGAGTATATATGTGAGGGTAATTTCGACCTACATATCTACATCGCAATAAAGTCTCCATACCTGCGAGATCGGGGTATTACAGAAAAAATACATGAAGTCTCCTAAAAACATGACTTATGTTGCTCTACTGATTAATTTTCCTCAGAAATTTTTTTCTCCTCCAAATAAATGTCTCTTGCTTCAAAAAAATGAAAAATAGAAGAAAAAAAACATTGAAAAAACAAAAAGGAAGAAAAGGAAAACATTTTAAATCTCCTAAAAGAAAGAAAAAAATATTTTCAATATTCTGCGGCAAACTTTTCATCTCATTTGATTCTAAAAAGAAAATGGAAAAAAGATCTTTTAAAGTTTCTCCAACTGTGCTTGAATGCTTTAAAAGCACCAAATGACCATCTTTCTCGCTTTTATTTCTGTCCTATTTTGTTTTTCTAAATCAACAATAATTGATGTCTCACATGTACTGCGAATTGAAATTGGGCTGATTCACAAGTAGATATTTGGATCATAGTATATATTGATGTAGTAATCAAAACCTGACCCCATAGTATATATTGATGTAGTAATCAAAATCTGACCCCGTTCAAGATGGCAACATGTGTCCCTCACCTTTCAACTCTCTGAGGTACATCAGAGCTCTCCTCCGAAGTCCATGTTATTCCTGACCTCCTCAAGATCCTCTCTGCTCCGAGGCTTCCTCCGCTCCGAAGACTTCAACTCTAAACCAAGCAACTCTAACAACAGATCATTCATGATCTCCACCGACAGTTACGCAACCAATTATCTTCCACGTTCATAACATGTTACGTCACTCAACACGGGCAATTATGAATGATGGCTGATTTTCTTGCATACAATCCCAACAAATCAGCACCACTGATCGCGAACATTGCAATGTGAAATATCTACAATCATAAAGACCTCACTATAACCGTCTTCTTCTGTGCCTACAGCCCAATCAAAGATAAGCAGACATGCTCTTCCAGTAAGAAAAGGGATTGAAGACTGGGATTTTTTTCAGAAGACCTCTTGAGACTCTAATACTTGGACCCTTGATGTCCCCAAATTTTATAGTTCTTGTCATCTGAGAATTATAATGAAACCATTTTTCCTCCCCATGGTTTTTCTCATTTAAGGGTTTCCACGTAAAATCTGCGTGTCTCTCTCTTTTGTGTGTTGTGCTTTGTTTACTTGCATAAACCCATTATATCCATTGCTTGTGGTAATGATCGACCGTCCACTCACTTGTGACAAAAACTCACCATCACAAACTTGTGCTTTCATTGAGAACTGAGTTCACACTCAAGATCTCTCTCCCATCCGCACAAAATCTTCCTCAAAAAGTCTCTTCCACAGAGCCTGTGGCTCCATGAGAGCAAACTGTCATCCTCAATGGCACCACATCAAAGGGTAAGGCTATTAGCACCAATGGGGGCACAGTCCCCCCACCTGCCATCGATCATCCACGTGCCATTGAGAGGACTGTCTTCTCCTCGCCTCAGGGCAGTCGCCAATGCCCTACCACCTAAACAGCATGAAGACCAGCTCCTTCAGCTGCTCGCCCAATAGAAGATGAAGAAGCAACAAGCCCTGTTGATCATGATCGGGAGTAGGTGGCTCTCATCTGCGAGAATGCCATCCGTGAACAGGAAGCATTCAGGCTACTCAACCACCAACTCTGGGCCCAAATTGCTACCCTCCAGAATAACCAGACACCAATGCAGCCAGAAAATAAGCCCGAAGTCAGTGGATCTCCTAACTCTCAGCCCTTAACAAGCTAATCTAAAGACAAATCGTGGAGGCTAAGGTGCAAAGCTATCCAACGCTTTCAACTGCTAAAGTCTTTGACTCTCCTTTCTCCAAATAAATCTTGGACTGTGAGTTTTCAAAGAAATTCTCAATTTCAATCTTTGACAACTACTCCAGAGTGAGTGATCTAGTTCAACACATCAGGCATTTTCAAGAAAAAATGGTAGTTAACTCTTACAATGATCTGCTTATGTGCCTCACCTTTCCTTCCAGTCTGAAATGTGTGGCCTAGATTGGTTCTACTCGTTATTATCCTACTCTCTCTCCAAAACTTTGAAGAGGTAACTGAAGCATTCCTCATTCAGCATGCCTCTTGTTGGGAGGCCAAAAAGAACAAGCATCACCTCCTCTCTGTCAAGATGAGGTAAGGTAATAGCCTCAAATCCTATATCAGTTACTTTTAGAGCCAGCTCGCCAAAGTCTTCAACTGTAGTGAGGACATCTTTGCACTCATATTCATTAGCGATTTACAAGTCTCTCACCCTGTGTACAAACATCTTCTGAAGCACAATGTTACTCGGATGAGCGAGATTCTATCCTAAGCTCAGCCCTACATCTAGTTATGGGAGGCAATGAAGACTTCTCCTAAATATTTTGTGAAGCACAATAAGGACGGAGGAAAGTCAAAGTCTCGGCACGAAGCTTTCACCCATGCCAAAGATCAAAATCGGGGGCAACCTGCCTACAAGAGACAAGCTCTCTCGATCCTCTCCCCAAGTCCGCTTTGAGCCACAAGCCGATAGAACATCAATCCGCTCAAGCTCCTCATCAACGCAATCTTCAACACTATCAAGGACCAACCTGGATCAGGCGCTCGAGACCCATCTAGTATGACCTCTCGCATCCCAGGGCAGAAGAGTATTGATCCTGCCATGATGGTGAAGGGTACAAGATCATCCATGGTCGGAGCCTCCAAAGTTACCTGAAGAGCTCATTTATTAGGGTTTCCTCAAGGAATATGTCCTTACACCCAAAGCAGTGTCCGAATCTGGACAACCGAATGCTCTGTCACCTACCCAACCATAGTATATGATTACCCAATACAAAGCAACTGAGTGATCCACAGTCGAGTGATCCGATCCTATCTCCCCTAACATAGCAGTACCCTTATCCTTGATCTCCCCCAAAACTTTAATTTTTATGTATTTTATTTATTATTAAATAAAATTATATTTTGTTCCTAACCATTTTAGCCTACTCTGCTGCTGAGATTTTTCTCACTCAAAGTCCTACTGAGGTTCCCCACTCCACTAATGGGATTCTCCTAAATCAGAGTCCAATGCTTGCATGCTCCATTATAGGTTCCACCCCCGCTCGGGACGACAATGCAAGTAATCGCCTACGGGCTCCCCTAATTCTACGGGTTAATGTAATCTGGTAGTTTCTCTCTACTAGGTGCCTAAACACTAACCTACGAGCTCCCATCATCCTACAGGGCATATGTACCAGTCGGTCACAGATATTGCATATTTATTTCATAATAAACTCTGCTTTTTAATATTATTTTTGTCTAATGTGCAGGTTTTTACTAAAGGAGATGTGATCGGTCATTGATATTGCACATATATTATCTCATTCTCATATTTATTATCAAATAAATCCTGTTATTTAGTCTTATTTTTATTTAATAATGTGCAGGCCCATTACTAATGGAGGTGAAAAAGAAATAAGCTCAAAAGCCTACTTTAATTCTGATTTAAATTTTAATTAAAGAGAAGACAAGACAAATATTCAGGAGATAGAGATGATTCCAGCTGAAGATCAATGCATATCAGGAGGATCACATCAAATAATACCGATTAATTCAGATTTATATGGATCCAAATCAGTTAGCTTGAGGATCACCGAAGATCAGATCAAAATCAGAGATCAAATAGGAAATCTAGCTGAATAAAAGAGAATAAAATCAAAATAGATACACTCTTTCCCTGGATGTGGCCATTTGGCCACATCCAAGCCGCGAAAATGCGACAAAAGGCGTGTTTCCGTGGCCATTTCACGGTGATAAGGGGAGCGTTTTCTCCCCTTATCTCCTCACTCCTCTCCCATCTGGTTTTTTACCTATAAATATCAGAAATTTGCTGGAGAAGAGGGCGCTTAGGTAGAGAAGAATTCTTAAGCTAGTTTTCATTCTAGGTTAGTGTAGATTTTTATTTTTCTTTTCATATAACTTTTATTTTTTTTGTAAGCATAGTTAGACTGAGATTCATGAAAATAAGAAAGAGAGATTTATGTTGAGAGTGACACCGATGTAACCTCCTCCTTTCTTTCATCATTTCTTTAAGCAATAAAAAGGTAACTTATTTATATTTTTCTTTATTTTTATATTCTTCTTCTTTTTTCTACTTTTTCTCTTTTGATTTTTGATAAGTATCCAAGCGATCTAGTAGCATCGGTATAGCCTTGTTGTGTATTCGCCACCAATATTTCATGACGGTGATCTCCTCCTCAAGATTCTGTATCAATTCATTCTTGTTCGTCTTGATGATGTAATGCGAATAGGGATTAAGCTCGATCTTATGATTATGCGTTGATCGCCTCCAAAGCAAGGTAAACGTGCCAACGATTCAAGGTAAGTCATCAACTAAAGAAGGTAAGTATTTCTTTTAGTTTTTCTTTCTTTTCTTTAATCTTTTAGTTTAGGTCACTACTATCTCCCAACTCTTTTATTCACTCTTTTTAATTTTTTTTGTATAAAATCATTTATTATTTTCTTCATCTACTCCAACCTACCACTTTCACAATATAACATAACTTATTTTTCTTTTCTTTTAAAGAACAAGAGAAGAACTTTAATAATTTTAAGTAACTGAAAAGAGAACTTGCAAAACGCTTCCATCGCTAGTCCCTCTTTGTGGATCACGACCCACATAGCCACTTACTATAGCGGTAAAATTGAGTACCTTGCATTATCTATTATCAATTCTAAATTCTGTATTTTCTGTATGCAGGTTCTAATTCAATCAAAATTTTGGCGCCGTTGCCGGGGAGGGATGGTAAGTAACTCTTTTTTTGTTTACTTTATTGATTAATTTTCTTCTCTATTATTGGTGTACAGTTTTGTAATAATGAAATTTTTGCTGCAGTAGACATATAAGTGGCCCTAAACTCTGCTCAAGAAAGTAGAGCCCATATGCCCTCAGATTTGCTACATTACCGTGGCAATCTGAGCGAACTACTAACCTGTATTTTTTACAGGTTGGCTAAACTGCAAAGTTGAAATATTTGTAGATATTTGTTTTCTTTTTTGACTCACTGTACATACATTTCTAATTCAACAGTAAAAGGTTGATTGTAAATGCTAAAAACGGTTTAGACTTTGCATTTAAGCACGTGTCTATTTCGTTACATTTTCTATTTACTGTTGAAGAGTGTTGGAGCTAAGGTATCTGTACTTAGCATTTAGTATAAGGTTTATTTTATATGAAATATTGCTTGAGTGTTACTTTTTCTATATATTTGTACACTGCACTAAACTGAATTAAGGGCTTGTCCTATAAACAAGATAAGGTGGGAAAGTCATTACCCTCTCTTAGCCCACAAATAATCTCCTCACTTACTAACCTAAGCCTAACTAAAACTGACTAGACGTTTACCCTAGGGACATCTCGGACTAAATTAGGAGACTGACCAAAGAGGAAAGTTTAATAGAAGTTGACTCTTGCTAAATCGGTGTCAAAGGTTGGGGATTGATGAGGCAAAATCTCGAAGAACAGTGATTTGACATAATTAGGCCCCTGCTTAGGCACGGATACCTCCCACTGATCTTGCCGGTACCTAGCCGATTAACTTGTGGTAAGATTCTGCAATATACCTCTCGTGGACAGTCAACCGGTTAGAAGTCGTCTAAGTCTAAGGTCTACCCTAACTTAGATTAGATTTTTTTTTTATTAGTTTGTTTATTTGTTTATTTTTCTTTGTTTTTTTTGACATTTCTTGTGTAATAAGATTATAACAATAATTTTTCAATTTTAATTGTAATCCATGTTACACCCTGATCTCTTTTGACTCAGATATTACAAACCCGACATATCATAACTTTAACCAATCAAGTGTGCTGGATTGGTATTATTTGAATCAATATATGCCCCAATCCCAATACTATGAAAAAGACTGAAATAATTATCACTACTCTTCACAGAGTCAATGGGGATACAACTCTCCCGAGTCATATTCTTAACCACCATTCTAACATTCAGCCTATAATTTTTCTAGTCATGATCAACCAATAAACGAAAAATCTTAGGTTATGAAAAGTATAGAAGCCATGATTGAGTCCTAAGAATAAAATCTGAAAATGATGGACTCACAATTCCCACAAGACTCCTAAATCCAAGATCCTTACTCCATGTTCCAAGTAAGAAGAAGAACGTATGAACTCAGATAGGAGTATGAAAAACCTGATTCAGTCCAAAATATTTTTTTCAATCTATCAATAGGCTAGAAGCACAAATGAGTTGTTATATCAACATAGTTAAAGATAGAAATGAGAAAACTCTACTTAATACATATTAGACCATTCCAGATTGCCCTAGCTATATTGATAGGAACGAAGAATCTTGGTGTCTCAGAGACTTTGATCAAGACTCAATTTCATCACACAAATTTGAATTTGACCAATTTCAAACCTTGAACAAATTGGCAAATTTTCTATTCAATGAGATTGAACTTGAATGTGAATGTGAACCTGATCCCCAACCTTGTGATTCAATTTTCATTTTTGACTTTATGTTGACTCTGGTATCATTACCCAATTTGGACCAATTTCGGAGCCCACATTAATTCCCTTAACTATAAATCTAGAAATTGAATCACAAAATTTGAATAGTCGCATTCCATTGATGGGAGAAGAATGTGAATTTCAATTCTTTGATTTGGACTCAACTCTTGAACCAAAACTGACTCTCGAACCCAAAGTTAATTTTCCTGAGTTAGTAATGGTTCCCAGCTTATCACTCTTGAATCCAAGTCAATTATTCCATCAAGCCACACTCTTTTGTTGGACATAGGTATTCACCAGAATGACTCAGTGATGATTTTTCAAGACTGGTCATGTAAAAGGAATAAGTTTCATGATAGGATCTTTCATGATCCTATTCATATTGGGGATTGTAATTATGTATATAGAAAAGAGGTCAATAAAGGTGAGTTCCATGAACCACCATATTATCTTGATTGGGCAGTAATGTTTGACCCAATCCAACCACCACCAGAACCACCACCTTAAGGTAATATTTTCCTTCCCTTTATTTTTTTCATGCATCTATGCATTCATTCATTCATTGAGGACAATGCATAAGTTAAATATGGGGGAGGGTTCTAACATAATATAGATTTTTTTTATTTAAAATAAAAAATTTAACATTTTCATTATTTAAAAAAAACTTTTTGAAGAGAGCAATATTTTGATATATTTTTTTTAGAAATTAAGTCAATTTTAAGAAATCGGAGAATCATAATTAGAATTTATTATACTTGCTCAAATAAGATTATTTGTTTGATTTCTAGAGTTTAGAAGAAAATTTAGAAAAGTAATTTAGTCTTAATTTTTACCTTGATGAAATATGCATGCTTTATCACTTACACACTTAGGGTTCAAAAACAAAGATTCTTATGCCTTATATAAAATATATATATATAAATATATATTTAAATCAAAAATCCTCTGATCAAGCTGGGTATTTGTGCCTCATAGAGCATAAGTATTCACGCCTAAAAGTGGTCCATATAATAAAATCCTTAGTTTTGTTGTCTTATTTCTCGAGTCTTTAAGTCCTTGGGGTGTTTTCTCACACGGTGCCCCAATACCATCCGATTTAGGAGTCACTAATTAAAGGCTCGTTATATGAGCAGATTAGAAAGTCTAATGAACTAAAGAATAATATCACCAAAAATATTAAAAAAAGAAAGAATAAGACATAAGAGTTAGAGTTAAAGATCCACAAGTCAAATTTTTACAATCACAAGGTGCATATGACTTAGTGTAAGATAATAGATTATATGAGAAATATAATTTCACTCCTTACATTGATTGATAATAAATTTTTGCATAGAGACTAAGCTTAGGAATGACTAAGTTTTGATAATCTTAAACACTTATAGATTACTTGATTTTTACAGTAATATTTCAAATATTTTTCCTTTCAAAATGTGTTATTAAAATATTAACACTTTGTTTCTCTTTCTTTATGAATTTTGTGGGTGTAATCTACTGAAAACCCTCATGAGATAAAACTCATCCTCTAGGGAAAACCTAGAGGTTTAACGGCTTTGTTGCACATGCTCAGTGCAATCGAGTGACATGTGAAAGTGGTCCAATAATTTTTTACGATTACTTTTGATGTTTTGCTCAAGAGCGAGCAAAAGATAAGTGTGGGGGTATAATCAGTCACTGATATTGCACAAATATATTGTCACATTCTCATATTTATTATCAAATAAATCTTATTATTTAGTATTATTTTTATTTAATAATGTGCAGGCCTATTACTAATAGAGGTGGAAAAGAAATAAGCCCAAAAACCCACTTTAATTCTGATTTAAATCTTAATTAAAAGGGAGACAAATATTCAGGAGATAGATATCATTCCAGCTGAAAATCAATGCATATTAGGGAGGATCACATCAAATAAAACCAGTTAATTCAGATTTATATGGATCCAAATTGGTTAGCTTAAGGATCACCGAAGATCAATCAGAGATCAAACAGGAAATCTAGGTGGATAAAAGGGAATAAAATCAAAATATATACACTCGCTCCAAAAGCCACGTTTCCACGGCCATTTCATGGAGTAAGGGGAGTGTTTTCTCCCCTTATCTCCTCACTCCTCTCCCCTCTGAGTTTTTTCCTATAAATATCAAAAATTTTGCTGAAAAAGAGAGCGATTAGGTAGAGAAGGATTCTTAGGTTAGTTTTTATTCTAGGTTAGTGTAGGTTTTTATTTTCTTTTCATGTAAATTTTATTATTTTGTAAGCATAGTTAGACTGAGATTCATGTAAATAAGAGAGAGATTTATGTTGACAGTGACACTGATGTAACATCTTCCTTTCTTCCATCATTTCAACAAGCAATAAAAAAGTAACTTGTTTATGTTTTTCTTTATTTTATATTCTTCTTCTCTTTTCTACTTTCCTCTTTAGATTTTTGATAAGTATCCAAGCGATCTAGTAGCATCGGTATAGCCTTGTTGTGTGTTTGCCATCGATATTTCATGATGAAGATCTCCTCCTTATCATTTCATTCTTATTCGTCTTGATGATGTAATGTGAATGGTGACTGAGCTCAATCTTATGGATTATACGTTGATCGCCTCCAAAGTAAGGTAAACGTGCCAACGATCCAAGGTAAGTCATCAACCAAAGAAGGTAAGTATTTCTTTTAGTTTTTCTTTCTTTTTTAATCTTTAGTTTATATCACTACCATCTCTCAACTCATTTATTCACTCTTTTTAATTTCTTTGTATAAAATCATTTCCTATTTTCTCCATCTACTCCAACCTACCACTTTCACAATTTAACATAACTTATTTTTCTTTTCTTTTAAAGAACAAGAGAAGAACTTTAATCATTTTAAGAAGCTTAAAAGAGAACTTGCAAAACGCTTCCATCTCTAGTCCCTCATTGTGGATTACGACCCGCATAGCCACTTGATATAGTGGTAGCATTGAGTATCTTGCACTACCTATTATCAATTCTAAAATTCTGTATTTTTTGTGTGCAGGTTGCAATTCAATCAAGATAGAAAAGAAATGAGCCCAAAAGCCTATGTAAATTCTGATTTAAATGAGTTTAAATTAATCAAGGATTGGGATAAATATTCAAGTGACAGTTTGAAGACGAGAGCAAATCAAAAGATCATACCAAATAAAAATCGACTAAAATTCAGATTTCTAAGAATCCATTTGGTTAGCTAAAGATCCAAAAGATAAAATCAGACCTAAAGACCAAACTAAGAAACCATTTGGATTAAAGGAGCCAATAGAAGATCATGAGTCTCGCTCCTTGGATATGACTGTCCAGGCCACGAAAACATGGCCAAAGCCGTGTTTTTGCGACTTAGTTGGGGATTTAGGGGGAGCATTTTCTGACTTGTGCACAGAAAATATATAGTTTATAAATGAAGATTAAGAAGTGTAAGGTTGTTCAATGCTACCACTATAGTAAGTGGCTATGCGGGTCATGATCTATAAGGAGAGGAGCGATAGAAACATTTTCAGTTTTTTTTAAGTTACTAAAAGTGGTTAAAGGTTCGTCTTTATTTTTGAAAAGAAAAGAAAAAGGTTAAATTAGAAGAAATAAGGTAGAATAAAGAAGGTGTTAAAATCATTTTAAGATTAAGAAAGAATTATGTTAAAAGAGAGAGAATGGAAAAGAAATAAGAAAAGTGTTGGCTTTAAAATTATGTTTTTAAACTAAGAATTGAAATGAATGAAAGAAAGAAGACTTACCGATTTTAGATGAATGCTTACCTTGAACCGTTTGAGCAGATTTATCTCAGAATAAAAATATTTCAGAACTAGACAAGAAATAAAGCAGCGATCTACTAGATTGAGTATGATGAAGAAGAAAATGAATATTATATTGATTGTCACTCTCAATACAAATCTCTCAGAAGAAAATTACACTCAGTGTCACTTTAGATGCAATTCTTCTTCTCTTTCTCTCATGAAACTCTCTCTAGACTAAACTATAAAGAAATATAAAATTACATAAAAAGAAAAAGAAAAACCTAAGCTAAACTATAAAAAAAAACCTAGCCTAAGATCTCTCTCTGTAATATGGTGCTCGTTTGCCTTCAGAAATTTCAATTTTTATAGGCAAAATAAAAGAAGGGAGAGTGTAAGAAGATAAAGGGAGTGTTAGTTCCCCTAACTCCCCAATTAAGCGGCGAAAATGTGGCTACGTGGCCACATCCATGGAGTGAGACTTCATGATCTTCTGTTGGCTCCTTTTATCCAAATGGGCTTTCAGTTTGGTCTTGAGTTTGGCTTCATCTTCGAGAATATTTAGCTAATCAAATGGACTCATAGAAATTCAAATTTTAACCAATTTTTATTTGGTGTGATCTTTTGATTTGATCTGATCTTCAGCCTGCCTCCAGAATTTTATCTCAATATTTGATTTTAATTTAAACTCATTTAAATCAGAATTTAAATGGGCTTTCAGGCTTATTTCTTTTCCATATCCTTTAGTAAATACCTGCACATCATTTAGACAAAAATAATATTAAAAGAAAAGTATATTTGAAATAAATATGAGAATGTGATAATAAATATGCAATATTAGTAACTAATCACACCCCAACACCTATCATTTTCTCTTCCTCGAGCAAAACATAGAAAAATAGAGCTAATCTAATCCAACACACTTTCAGAGGAATCATGATTGCACTTAACATGTGCAATAAGCCATTAAACCTATAGGTTACTCCCAGAGGACGAGTTTTATCTCGTGAGAGTTTTTAGTGAATTATACTCACAAAATCCATAAAGAAAAAAGTGTCAATATTTTGAAAATGCATTTTGAAAAGACGAGAAAATATTTGAAGTATTTTTATAAAAATCAAGGATTCTATAAGTTATAGAAAAATCAAACTTTTTATTCCTAAGCTTAGTCAATATTTAAAAACTTGTTATCAATTAAGGTAAAGAGTCAAACTTTATTTCTCATCTAGTCTTATTATTTTACCCTAAGTCATATCACCTTTGTGATCGTGAAATTTTGACTCGAAATTCTTCAACTCTAAGTCTTATGCCTTTTTTTATAAATTTTTGGTAGTACTTTCCTTAGTTCTATTAGACTTTTTAATTTACCCATCTAACGAGGCTTAGGTCGATGACTTCCAAACTAGATGGTCTTAAGACACCGGGTGAGAAAACACCCTAAAGACTTAAGGACTCAAGCAAACAAGACCACAAATGTAAGAATTTTATTAATTATATGGACCACTTTTAGGAGTGAATACTTACACTTTACTAGACACAAATACCCAACTTAACTGGAGGGTTGTTGATATATATATATATATATATATATATATATATATATATATATATATATATATATATATATATATATATATATATATATATATATATATATAAGGCATAAGAATCTTTGTTTTTGAATCCTAAGTGTGCAAGTGTATAAAGTATGCATATTTCATCAAGGTAAAAAATCAAGATTAAATTACTTTTTTAATTTTTCTTCCTAACCTAAAAAATCAAACAAATAATCTTATTTTGACTAAGTATAAGAAATCATAATTATGATTCTCTTATTCCTTAAAATTAACATAATTTCTTACAAAAAATAAGTCAAAATATTGTTTCTCCTTTTAAAAAGTTTTTAAAAGCATAGAAAAGTTATATTTTTATCTTTTTTATATATAAATTAAAAGAAAACTTATGTTATGTTAGAATTCTTCGCCCACACCTATCTCATGCATTGTCCTTAATGTATGAATGAATGTATATATGCATGAAAAAGAAGAAAGGGAAAAAATTGTTACCTCAAGGTGGTGGTTCCAGTGGTGGTCGGATTGGGCCAAACGTTACTGCCCAATCAAGATAATGTAGTGATTCAGGGAACTCACATTTTATGACCTCTTTTTTATTTACATATTTATAATCTCCAATATGAATAGGATCATGCAGGATCCTATCATGAAAATTATCCCCTTTATATGACCAATCTTGGATATCAGCTCTGAGTCATTATGGTCTATACCTTGGTCCAACAATAGAGGATGATTTTGTGGAATTGATGATTTGGGCTCTAGGATGAAAGAAATGGGAACCAATACTGACTCGGGTATATGACTCAAATCAAGTTTAATTTTAAAAGTCAGTTTCGATTCAAAAGTTTAGTCCAAATCAAAAAATTAAATTTCATTTACTTTTTTCATCAATGAAATGTGACTATCCAAAATAGATGGTTCAATTTCAAACTCTATGGGTATAGGAATCAATTGTTGGATTGAGAATTGGGTCCGAATCGAGTAAGGATAATGGAGTCAACATAGATTCAAAGATTAGAATTAAACCACAAAGTTAGAGGTCAGGGTCACATTCATAATCGAGTTCAATTTTCTTGAAGTGAAAACTTGCCAATTTGTCTAAGGTTTGTGATTGTCAAGTTTTAGATGCTGTGATGGAATTGAATCTTAATTAAAGTCTCCAAAACACCATGATTCTTGTTTCAAATCAATATGGTTAGGGGAATCGAGAATGGTTAATAATGTGTTAGGTAGAGTTTTCTCATTCCTATCATTAATTGTTTTGACCAAATGACTCATTTTTGTTTCTAACCTATCAATAGATTGGAGACACTCTTTTTTGGATTGAATACAATAATTTTGAGACTGATTCATGAATTCTATTTCTAAATCAGTAGGTTCTTCTTGTTGTTATGAGACTTGAAAAGTGAAGTAAGGGGTGTTGGATTTGAAAATTTTGATGGGATTGTGAGTTTTTCATGTTTTGGATTTATCATCCGGACTCAAGGAAAGCTTCTAGATTCTTCTCTAATTCAAAATTTTCTTCTATTAGTTGATCCTGATAAGGAGTATATTAAGCTGGTTGTTGATAAGGTGGTTGACCATATGACTCGGGAGAGTTGTATTCCCACTGACTTGGTGAAGAGTGGTATTCCAATCTTTTTCATAATACTGGGGTTAGGACATATATTGATTCGGATAAGACCAATCTGATATTTAATTACTTGCTATAGCGGTAGCATTAAGAATCTAGCACATTTCAAATTCTGTATTTTTCTGTGCAGATAAACTCACTTAAATTTTAGTATTGTTGTCGAGGAAGATTAGTAAGTTTCTTTTTAAATTTACTAACGGTTAAACCTTCTTCTTTGTTTTTATGTGCAGGCGCTGATTTCAAGTAAATGAAAAATACAAAATACATTTAAGTGTCTCTGGACTCTGCTCTAGAAAGCAGAGCCAAAAAGACCTTAGCATTGTCGCGCAAACGCGGAAAAGACCGTGTTTTCGCGACAATATGAGTTGATTACTCACCCTACTTTTTTGCAGGGTGACTAAAATTCAATTATCTAGTTTCTGCATGTTTTAATTTCTCTGTTTGATATACTTTACACATTGTTTCTAATTCAATAGTAACTTGTTGCTTGTTAATGTTAAAAACAGTTTAGACTCTTGAATTTTAGGGCATGTGTCTAATTCTGTTTCATTTTTTGATACTGTTAAAGAGTGCTGAGCAAAGATGCATTTGCATCATATGTAGCTTAGGAAACACACTTGCATGATTAATTTCTTGAGTGTTACTTAGCTATATACATGCACATGCACACTAAAATGAATTAAGGGCATGTCCTATAAACAAGAAAAGATAGGGAAGTCATTATCCTTCCTTAACCTGAAAACCATCTCCCCACTCACTAACCCAGTCCTAATTAAAACTGAGTAGACATTGGCCCTAAGGAAATCTCGAACTCATTAGGAGATTGACCTAAGGGGAAAGTTGTTAGAGTTTGACTCATGCCAAATCGGTGTCAAAGGTTGGGGTAAGAGGCGAAACCTTAAAGAATAGTGGTTTGGCATAATTAGACTCATTGCTTAGGCATGAATCCTCCCACTGGTCTTTTCCCTACCGGGCCAATTAATTTGTGGTTATATTGCTACGATGTACCTCTCATAGGCAGTCTAACCAGTTAGGAGTCATCTAGGTCAAAGATATACCCTAACATAGGCTAGATTTTTCTTTTTTTTGTTTGTTTTTCTGTTTGTTTTTGTCAGTTTGTGTGAAATGGATTATAACAATAATTTTTCAATTTTAATAGTAATCTATATTACATCCCGACCTCTTTTTTCAAATAACATTAATCCGGTATTTCATAAATTTAACCAACCAGTACCCCTGGTGATTTTTCTCTGCCAGGTGCAGAACACAAATACCAGCCTACGAGCTCCCCTCATTTGAACCTACGGATAGATGAACCTCTAGCATTTTTTATTTGCCAGGTCCAAATCGGATCGTCATTTTGTTGCGGTTGCTACCCCTGCTTGGACTAGACACATTCAATCTGTCGATGGGTCGCACCCCAATTTAAGGTTCTTATCAAGTTCACAGCTCTACTGATGAGGGAAAAACCCCCACTCTGAAGCAACCGTGAACCTAGCTCCGCTAGTGAGATCCCCTCACTCGGAGGCCTAACTCCATTTTGGGATTTCCCCCTACATGGAGGTCGGATCGTCACTCTGCTTTGGGTCTTACCCAAACTCGGAGTCAATGCATACAATCTGTCACAGGGCCTACTTCAGGCTCCTTTTCAAATTTGCAGGTAAACATTCTGAAAAGCATATAATTGCATGAATATATGGTATATATATGAGATTTTGTTTGAATTATTCCCTCGATGTACTAGTTTCATGTAGTTGGAAACTAGTGAAATCAAGCATTCCAGGAAGGTATGATCATTCATCTATTTTTGAACACAATCTTTGCATATGCTTATATGTATTGTTCATCTCGTGATAACACAAATTATGTTTATTTAATTCATAACTACACAAGATATATGGTACATACATGAGTGTTTTCTTATTTAGATTATCCTCTTGACGTACTAGTTTCATGTGATTAGAAGCTGAGTGTACATGATTTTGTTAGCCCAATCTATTTAATGTTTCATTCATATTAGCTTTTATTATTTTTATCATGCTGCATCTAACATTTAGTATAAGATATTCCATTGCATGTTTGTGTGCACATCATCCATCTTTCCCCGAAAGTCTACCCCTCCACTGATAGGATTCCGTTGAGACGATAATGCAGACTCCAACCTACGGGCTCTCTCCTTTATGGGTTCCACCCCATTCAAAATCTTTATTCTGCAATAAGGATTTCCCTCTCAGATTCCCCGGATCACAGTTCCATTGATGGGATTTTTTCCACTCGAAAGTAACCATGAATTTAACTCTGCTACTGGGATTTTTTTCCACTCGGAGACTAAAAGTTTGCAAGTACCACTGATGAGACCACCCCATTTGGAAACAATGACGCAGGCTTGTCAAATCACTCCTAAAGCAGGCCAACCATATTGATAATAACAATCAACACTCTGAAAAGGTATGATTATTCTGATTCTAAAAAAACCAATGGCAAAGCAAGCTAGGCAAAATCCATACAATCATTTTCATTCCAAAGAAATACATGTGTTTTATTCTGAAAAGTCCTTCTATTCCGAATACATTCCTTTAAATACATACTTGACTACATCTAACAAGAGTAACATAGATTTCAATTACACTGTTGTATTTACATTTTTGAAAAGAAATATAGATGATCCCGATCTGATACCTCTATCCAGTCGCTACGTCCATCCACATCTACGAACTCCGAAGATACGTCCTCCTGAGAATGTCCACTGAAAGGCATGACGTCATTACTGACACCATTGCCCAGAGACCCCACAAGAAGCTTCGGAAGTTTACTTCACACAAATAAAGGTTCCTTTGGTGAAAGATCTTCTCCACTCAGCCTGGAACACACCTCCAAGGAAGCAAGAGAGGAATTGTCCCTCCATCGTGCATCTCAGAGAGAATGAAGGATCCCAAACAAGCCCTCCAAAGCCATGGCAATGCCTCAGGCTCCAGATGAACTCTGGCCAGACACACGAGGCAGCAGTGTCTAACCAGAATGGACCTCCAAGGCACATAAGAAGGTAATGGCATCACATCCCTTCCAGGGTATTCTGAGGGAAAGATTCGAGCCCTACCATGAGATGTCACTCACCAACACACCTAGCAATGAGCTCCCTCTCCTCCTTCCTTGTACATCCTATCAGGAGAAGGGTTCACAAAGGATAAATCTCACCCCCTAAAAATTGGGCGACTACAAACCAGATCATTGGCTCCAGTGGGAGCATGAGTCCTGCCTTCCACTCTCAACGGCGGCATCTTGTCATGACATGTAATGTGCCATGATAGGTTCATTATGACAACTAATGTGATGCACCAACTAGACTCCCACATTGTGAGAGCTCGGCCACCATTTCCGCCATCTTCATCCTCTCTTTTTCCTTCCGCCATCTAATGAAGAAGAAAAAAGAAGACATGTAACTAAGCAAAGCAGAGAAGAAGAACTTTGAAGCAAAAATTTCTTTAGAGGAGATAGTAGAAATATTTTTATCCAAGGGTTCTATTCTATTTATAGTTTGAAAAAAGTCGAACCGTCTACATTTCAAATCACTAATCCCTGAAAAGTCAGTCCACATCCCAAGATTTTTAGCCAACCGAATCAGGAGAAGATCAACCATCTCGTCAAAACACGAAACCCCATCTCCTACTCATTATGACTCTTGGATTCGACGTGACACAAGATCCAACCCTAGAGAGATCTAGCCAACCAATGTGATAGCTGCAGCTAGTTGTACAATCTACAATTAAGTTCTGAAGATCCGCATTAATGATCTTGATCCTCATCTGTCCACAAATATCCAAATGAACTTAAGGCATTAAAAAGTCTTCTATCTGCCAACTCTGCTCTTCCGACATCCCATCTGCAAGCTCCGACAATCGAAAGAGAAGGGAGGATCTGTAGTGGTCAAAAATCTACCATGTCCAAGATGGCAAAATTTGTCCCTCACCTTCCAATTCTCCGAGATACATCAGAATTCTCCTCCGAAGTCCAGATTATTTCCGACCTCTTCAAGATCCTCTCCATTCTAAGGCTTCCTCCGCTCTGAAGACTTCAACTCTGAGATAAGCAACTCAGCAACAGATCATCCATGATCCCTGCCGACAGTTATGCAACCTAATTATCTTTCACGTTCATAACATGTAGCGCCACTCAGTCAGTTAGTTATGGACAGTGGCAGATTTTCTTGCATACAATCCCAACAAACCAACACCATTGATCGCGATCGATACAATTTGCAAAATGTGCAATCACAAAGACCTCGTCCATAACTGTCTTCCTCCATGCCTACAGCCCAGTTAAGGATAAGTAGACTTGCTCCTCCAGTGAGAAAAGGGACCGAAGAATGGAACATTTTCTAGAAGACCTCTTGAGACTCTAATACTTAGACCCTTGACGTCCCCTAGGGTCCTGTAATTCTTGTCATTTGAGAATTATAGTGAAGTTCTTCCTCTCCATGGTTTTTCTCAATTAAGGGTTTTCACGTAAAATCTTATGTGTGTCTCTCTTCTGTGTTGTGTTTTATTTGCGTGCACTACACCATTACATCCCTCGCTTGTAGTGAGGATCGACTATCTCCTCACTTGTGGCAGAAAATCACCACCACAATGGAGAAGAGGGGGGTGGGGGTGGGGGGAGTTCATACATGTAGAAACATGCAGATGGAGATATAATTAAGTTTTATCTTGAATGGACCAAACTTTTGACACAATGAATCTATTTGGTACATACCAAACACCGGTGGAACCAAGGAAAGTCAATGGGGCTCACGGTGGCCCCTCAGTCCCACCAAAAGTTTGAAAGCCTCTAACTCAGGCACCCCGACCTTAGTTAATTTCACGGGCAATAGCCACGGCCGTAAGTAACCTTTAATTTATAAGAAAATTAATCTCATCCCGCACACGAATCACACCCGTACACTATATGTACCCTATTAGAGTTGTTAACCAGGCCATATCAGTCAAACTTAAGGTTGTCTATGTTTATTCAATTATTTAAACTGATGTAAAATTTTGTTCAAGGTTGGTTTGTTTAGGTTCTGAAATAAGTCCGAGCCGAGCCTCCAGCTTTTCGAGTCTATATGCTATTTAAAAAAAAAACGCTAAAAAATATATTTTACAATATATGTGAACATAATATAAACTCAAATGTTTAAGAAGTGAGCAAGATGTATTTTCTATATATGGATGGATTAAAATAGGTAACTTCTTTTCTAGGAATAGAAATATATTATTTTTTTAGATTTGTGATCGAAAAGAAATATTAGGCTATAAACCAAATATAAACTCAATTAAAATGATTGAAACTGAAAAACCAAACTCTTTTCATTTTATTAAGCCTTTTATAAGCCGATTTAATGAACCAAGCTCGAACACAAGCAGCACCAACGAGATCAGAGCTTTCAGTTAATTCCATCTTAACCATTCTCAATAGTTAACTCTTAAGTTATTAAATTTTAACCCTAACTGTTATTAGTTTCTTACGATTCACTTCAAATTTCTATGGTTGATGATAAAATACTCAAGGTGCTAATTGCATAGTGCATGTTGCCGTTTTCTCAAAATCAACCGGTAAAACATTTGAATTAGTGTAAAGCAGTCTCCCCCAAATTCAAAGATCTAGCTACACCACTGCATGCCAACTAGTGCTTTTCATGGTACAAGCCTAACTCATTTCGGACACGAAGTACTTGAAAGGTATCACAAGACCTTAAAATATTGCAAGAATCAAAATACTTCAACACACACAAACATTATTTTATATGTATAAGAAGATCTCAACATACAAGTAATATCACATAATTGCACACGGATAATCTAAGCTTATCGCGTGATTTCAACACAGGACTACTGCAAAGTTCTTGTAGCAACCCACATACATCTCCTTCACCAAATTTTATTAGGCATTCATCACCTGATCATCGAATGACTTGATCACACATCAGACCAAGTAATCTGATAGTTCCCAATCTTCGCCTTCGGGATGCCCAAAGCCTTCCACACTGCTGGCGAGGCATCAACTATGTTGTTGGCACACGGCACGCGAAAGCCATGGCGAGAGTCGCAACCGTTGGCAGAGTCACACTCGTCGACAACTTTGGCCATGACTGATTTCCCGTGCCCATTGATCCTTATATTCTTCAAGCAACGTCTGCCTCCATTGTACCACCCTGTTGAAAGCGCGACAACCAGCTGTGTATCGTCGTGGTACTTGTTGTCGCACTTGGACATGCCTCTCTGATGAGTGTTATTGCCGTGTTTTGCAGCATTGCTTGTGATAGCATTGGCTCTTCCGCCTTCAGTCACACTGCCATCACCTTTAGTACTAGTATTGGAAAAGTGCGCGACCATGCCCGTACGCGCATGCCTCAAGATTGGGAGGGTGTAGTGTTTGCTCTTGGGAACAGAAGGGCCGCCAACTCGGCCGTGCCTGGTGAAGCTGTTGAAGGTCATGATCGCTGGAGTGCTGCGCTTCACGGGTGGGGAGCAGTGGTAGCGCGCATAAGTGTTGCGAGCCTCGCAGCAATTAGAGATGCTCTTGCTGCTGCAGTGGCCATCAGTCTCTCTCTGTAACCGTAGACGGCCATTGGCACGACAAGTTCCGAGCACGCGAGAAGAGGCTGCGAGATTGAAATTGAGTGCTAGTGCTGCTAGCAGTAGGATGACTGCAAGCAGGAGGGAGTTTGCCATCTTCGTTTGCTTGGGATGAGAGACTGTTTTGGTTTGATCAGCTGGATCCAGGATCTGATTGCTATTTATAGACTTGTAACATGCATGCATGAAGCATACATGAACATATGCATAAATATTAGCTTGTGAGTGAAGCAATTTTTAAGGCATAGCTTTGTTTATGATGTTCCATGCTCTTCCAAATTAGAGAGGGAGACAGCTAGACTTTTGTAATTGAAAGAGTGGGATCTAATTAATTAACTTGACTCTTAAAGAAGTTAATGAGCTACCCACAAGATTAGATTTGCGTAATGATGGCTTAAGCTTGAATAATAATAATATAATCATGAATTTAACAAGCAACCTAATTAGGCCTCAATTTTGCTGTAAATTATATATAACTGATGTAAAATCAAGAACAATCTCTTCTATTTAATTGAACTTTTGATAAACACTCTAGCTAATTAAGCTAAGGGGTTAAGGGTTTCGTGCAAATTGCAGTGGAGGCTGCGGTATCATGGGTCTGTTTTAGCTCTGTATTTTAGCTGTTTAGCACCAATATTTCCCCATTGATGTACGGTATTGAAAAATCAATGATGAGCATGGATGAAGCTGAATCAAGGGAGAGGAGGTTTCAGATGGAGAGCATCAATTGCCGGCAAAAATAAAAGATTTTAGTTAAAATGAAATCAAGATCTGCGTATGTGAATTGTGACCCTTTAGAATTTAGTTCAGTAGTTATATTTTTATTATTATTATTTATATTTTCATTATCATCTCTAAGAAAAAGACATATCCATATAAATTTCACAGAGAAAAGGGGAAAATACAAGAATTATCCATGTCCTATGGATATGGATGGAATTGTCTTAAATAGAGCCACAAATTGTAGCAAAATAGATCAGATATTCTGGCTCTTTATATATTTGAATAGTTGCAAAATCTTAATAATTCATTTGATAACATTTATAAAAGCATAGAAATCAAAACAGAAAATATTACCGCACGTTATATAGTCAAGAAATTTGAAATTTCCAGCTATGATTAATTTTCAAAAAAAAAAAGGACACAAATCTGAAATTTCTACTCAAAATATATATTTTCAATATAATTCTAGATTTTCTTATCTATCCAAATACTCACTTAAAAATTACTAGAATTACCTTGCATTGCGCCGGTACCTGTCCAATTGTCCATCCACGTTATTTTCTTTCTTCCTTTCATTTCCTTTTCTGATTGTTTATGTGAAATTGACATAGTTGAGAATTTTCTAGAAAAACTAATAAATAAATTAAAAAACATACAAAAACAAGCAAATTTAAAAGGGACATAATACGCATACAGCAGATTTTGATTTTCTGTTTTTAGGAAAAAGTTTGTAGTTTCATTTGAAATAGCCTTGAAGAGAATATTTCTACCTGACCGGCAATTGAAAAAAACCAAACTGAATAAATTCTCTAAATCTCTATCAAACCTGAAGCTGTAGGTGTTCTTCTTTGGCGTATAATAGCATTTGTTCTTGCAAATTCTGTCCATATCAGTGCTCCCAAAATAGAGCGATTGATATAAATTACAGCTTAAATACAAATTAAGCTAACGTAGGTAGCTGTATGCATGTGAATATCATTTTGGTGACAAGACAAAGGACGAAGATGCCGCCGCCGACATATTTGGCCATAACCAAAAACAAATAATGAGCTTTCCATGCAAAACAATCACAGTAAGGTGCCGGAAATATACATATGGACCCACAAAAATTAAGTTGAAAAAGCACACGCACGTTAATATTATGTTCTTTTACTTTCAATTTTTCTGAAATTATAGCCTCATCAGGCGTGGCCCTAGACCAGGACGACCAGGGCACAAGCCCAGGGCGAAAACCCAGGAGGGGCCCAAGAATTTCTATGCCTTTATGTGCATTGTACAACACTTGCCCACAGCTCGGTTCATGTTGGGAGTGGGTAAATAAAAATTAATTTTAAGAGAAAAAATTGGCGTCGGCCGAATTCAAACCAAAGACCTTTAATGTGTAAGACTTGTTGTATATAAGTCTACGGACTAATATGCTATGATCTAAAATTTTAAATGGAGAATGGATCTAATTCAACTTTTTTCCCCTTACTTTCTTGAAAAATAAAGAGGTACACTAACTTTTTATAAGTTTTAAAGAAAAAAACTTATAAGAATACCAACCATCTACTTTAATGTCATAAACAAATGACAATAAAGCAATGCATATATGACTCTTTTACTTCTCCAATTCATGGTGACTCTTTCATTTCTTTAATGATGATGACTCTTCTAATTTCACAATTTATGATGTTTTTTTCACTTCTCCACTAATGCCATAAATGACATTCATTTTGATGATGACTCTTCTTTTTTTCACCTTTTGGTGTCTCTTCTACTTCAAAAAATAATGTCGTAAAAGAAATTTTTATTTGATATTCCAACACGCCCCCTCAAATCAAAATATTTTCATACCGAGCATTTCTTTTAACCTTCTGAAAGGTTCAACTAGTAATGGCTTGGTGAAAATATCTGCTACTTGCTTCACGGTATGACAATACTCCAGCTCCACGGTATGACAATACTCCGGCTCCATAGTTTTCTGCTTTACATGATCTCTGAGAAAATAAAACTATGTATCTATTTGTTGCTCCTCCCATGATATATTGGGTTCTTCACAAGTTGTATAGTTGATTTGTTGTCTACCAATATCATTGTTGATTCCTCTTGTGGATGATCCAGCTCCTTTAAAATATTCCTTAACCAAATTGCTTCACAGACTGTAGATGCAGCCGCCCATGAAAATGCAAACCTAAGATAGAAGATATAGTCAGTGGTGCTTTTTCTCTCATCTTGGTCACCTCCCCAGTCGCTATCTGAATAGTCTACTAACTCTGTAGTTTCACCATAAGCATAAAATAGATCAAGGTTGAGTGTGCCTTTGATATATGTTAGAATCCTCTTCGTAGCTGGCCAATGAGACTCCTTCAGTGTCTCCATATAGCGACTCACAAGTTTGACTCCATAAACGATATCGGGCCTTGTGATCATCAAGTACCTCAGGCTACCAACTAGACTCTTAAAGAGAGTCGAGTCTACAAAATCTCCAGTTTCTTCTCTTGATAGCTTTATTCATGTGGCTATTTAGATGTTCACTGGGTTGCAGTTACTCATTTTGAATTTCTCCAAGATCTCCTTCATGTACTTCTTGAGATATAAATATTCCATCTTGTTACTGCTTCACTTTGATGCCAAGAAAATAGGACATCAATCTATTGTTCGTCATCTCAAATTCATTGAACATCGCCGCCTTGAATTCAGCAAGCATTTTAGCGCTACTTCCTGTGTATAACAGGTCATCAACATGAAGACAAATTATTAGAAATTCGCCTTAATGGTTCCTCTTCATATAGATGGCATGCTCATAAAGACATTTAGTGAAGCCATTTTGATGAAGATAGCCATCATTTGGACATTCCACGCCCGTGGTGCCTGTTTTAAGCCGTACAAGGCTTTCTTCAGGTGATATACTTTGTCTTCTTACCCTTTTACCAGAAAATCTTCTGGTTGTTGTACATACACCTCTTCTTCAAGAATACCATTGAGAAATGCTGACTTGACATCTAAATGATATATCTTCCACCTATGATGAGCTGCAAGTGAAATTAATAGTCTCACCGTGTCCAATCAAGCAACTGGTGCAAAGACTTCTTTATAATCGATACTGTATTTTTGTTTGTAGCATTTTGCTACAAGCCTCACCTTGTACCGATCAACTTCACCATTTGCTTTGCATTTGATCTTGTACACCCATTTGACACTTATTGCCTTGTGATTTTGTGAAAGTGTTGTAAACTCCCATATGTCATTCTTCTGGATGGCATGAATATCCTCCTTCATTGACGATCACCAACAATCTTTTTTCTCAGCCTCTTGAAAATTGAGAGGCTCATGATCAGCATATAAGTAGAAGAGATTAGTCTCTCCATCTTCTTTTATATGCTCATATATCTCCCCGAGGCCTCTCATTTAGATGGGACCTCGTTGCACGGAGAATTCGCTACTACTACCTTCCCCAGAAGATGGAGAACTTCTTATAGGAGAAGGTGTAGAATGTTGAGGAGATGATGGTGTAGATGGTGATGGAACCTCCTGGGGGCTCATCAGGTTCATCCAACACGGGTTGCTCTCTGACAGACTCTTCATTACTCCAGCTCCATGCTTCTGCTTCATTGAAGACAACGTCTCTACTAACCACTTGTTTCTTAGTTAGTGAATTGTAGAGCTTGTATACTTTTGACTCCTTATTGTATCCAACGAAGATGCATTTTTTACTGCGATCGCCGAGCTTCGTCCTTTTTACTTCTGGTACTTGAGCATATGCAACACACCCAAAAATTCGTCGGTGTGCAGCATTAGGTTTGTATCCACTCCATGCCTCTTAAGGTCTCTTGTTTTCATTATCTTTATGGGGCATCGGTTAAGCAAGTAAGCTGAGCATGCCATGGCTTCCGCCTAAAACTACTTCGGTAGCCCCTTTTCTTTGAGCATGGTTCTTGTCATGTTAAGAATGGTGTCGTTCTTTCTTTCTGCTATGTTATTTTTTTGTGGTATGTAAGCAGTGATAAACTGACTCTCATGCCATACTCCCTGCAATATTTTTAAAATAGATTTGAGGTGTACTCACCACCTCAATCAGATCGGAGAGTTATTAGCTTATGGCCACTCTCCGCTTCAACAAGGGCTTTAAAATGCTTGAAGGTAGAAAAGGCAGCAGATTTTTCTTTAAGAATGTACACTCATAACTTTCTACTGAAATCATTAATGAAGATAATAAAATATCTATTACGTCCTAAAGAGACGGGATCTAGTGGTCTGCAGATGTCAGTGTGAACAAGTTGCAAAGGTGCATCCGCTCTCCACGACTTTCCACTAGGAAAAGGAAGTCGTGCTTTCTTGCCAATTATGCAACTTTCACAAGAATGACTCGGTGGATCGATTGTTGGTAAGCCTTGTACTATGTTGGCTATAGATAGTAGCTTCAGGCTGTTGAAATTTAGATGGCCGAAACGAAGATACCACCTCCTTGACTCATTCTCTGCGAGTCCTTGAAAATACTTCTCAACTTTCGTGTTTAGATGTAACGAAAGCATGCGGTTTTTGTCATCTTAACACAAGCTATGAGGCCACCCTTTGCATTTTCCAATCAAAGATGGTTGTTCTCCATATGTACTTTATATCTTTTTCGAGTAATTGACTGATGCTGAGAATATTACTATTCATGTTAGGAATATAATAAATATGGGAAATATACTCGAGCTTACCATAGTTTTGATAGATTTTGATCTTCCCTTTGCCTTCAACAGGAAGTTTTGAAGAATCTCCCAAGCTCACACTTTCATGAACTTTTTCTGTGAGTTTCAAGAGAAGTTCTTTCTTCCTGCACATGCGGTTGCTAGCACCCGAGTCAAGGTACCAAACATCATTCTAAACACTTGAATCATCATAAGTAAGAAGAAGAGTAGAGTTAATACCCACATCATTTGTTGCTTAGGAGAGATTAGTAAGATCTTCAGTTCTATGCAAGCATCTGAGGCATAGTGTCCAAATTTTTAACAGTTTTAGCATTGGACGCTTTTGTTGCTTCCACGTCCAGATGTGAATCTTCCTCGGTTTCTTCATCCGATCTCTGAAGCTTTGGAACTCCACTTGAATTTGAGTGGTTCATTATTGGACCACATCCCCTATCTCTATCATGACCATGACCTCTACTATGTGAGCCTCGATCATTTAGAAACAACTTTGATACTAATGTTTGTTCCAACACTATGAAACTAGTATTCTTTTGCATGCATTGCTTATGAACTTGGAGAGATCTCAAAAGCTCCTCTATTGAGATCTCCTCCAATTTTTTGATTCCTTTATTGCCGCCACCACGTGCTCGAATTTTGATGTGAAGGATCGGAGCAATTTCTTCATCACTCGGATGTCCTCCATGTTCTCTGCATTTCTCTATTAGCCCAAAAGCCCATCACTCTAGTTTTGATGAAGATTAACTCATGTAGTTATAGTATTAAAGATCTTGTACTCATTTATTTTCAGATATTCAATCAAGATCTTAGTCGGTGTTTAGCTTCAATAAATTATTCGAAGTCAAGTTTTGAAGCTATCACTTGTTGATTCAAGAGCTCGCGTTACAAGATCGCATCAAGTACTCAAAGTGGAGTCTAGCTCATGGATCAAGTTTGAATCAAGTCAAGTTAGAGAAGAAGATTTCAAGAAAAGCTTTTCAAAAAACCTGAGTCAAGTTGGTAAGTTTAAAATTTTTTTTAGAATAATACGTAAAGAATAGATTAGTTGTGGATTGCTCAAGCACATTTACACACACACACAAAATATTTATGATTTTTTTATGTTAAAGAGTTTTAGTTTTTTCGTTTAACAGTTTTGAGTTTTAAAAGATTATTTCTTTGTGTTTTTAGAGTTTCAAAAAACACATCCTTCGGTTTCATGAATAAATTCCATCAAAATAAGTTTACATGGCTTTTATTTGTACTGGATTTCATCCACATTGTTGCTTCATGTTGTTTAAGAAACTAATTTTGATGAAGTTTATATCATGTGTTTAAGTTTTATTTTTATCAAAATTTATTTTAGAGCTTATTATCAAAAATAAGTATATTTCATTCTCTATGTGTATTGGATCATTTTCATACATATTATACTTCAAATGTGTTTCAATAACTTATTTTTGTATTTATACAAGTTTGAAGAAAAATCAATTTGTCATTTAGAAGTTGGTTTTTGGAAAATACGATTTTTTTTTTGTTTAAGCCTTAACTTCTTTACCTCAAAAATAGTTCACATGTTTGTAATATGTGTTGATCTTTGATCACACATAATTGTTCTACATAATATTTCAATGAACTTATTTTTGTAAGATTTATGGAGATTTTATGGGATTTAAAATGAATTTTAAAAGATCTTTAAAAGTCCTGAAAAATGTCTTCTGAGCTACTTGCGGTCGACTAAAGCAAGGCTCGGTCGACCGATCGATCGATTGACGTGCACAAGAAACGTGCAGAAGTCCTTTGCCCTAGCTCGATCGACTGACCAGTTGACCGTAGTAAGGAGCGGTCGACCGTCTGGCTCTACCCAACTCTCGGGTAGAGGCCGGTCAACCGAACGGTCGACCAACAAGAGAAGAGTGCTTCTTTATTTTGGGAACAGTCGATCAGGCAGTCGATCGGCAACCCCAATGGTCATAAATTTGACCGTTGGCAGGTCAACCGGCCAGTTGATCGACAGGTCAATCTGGCCCCAACGGCTAGTTTTTGATAGCACTATAAATAGGACATTTTGGCCAGTTTTAAGTAAGATTTTCACAAGTTTTTGGAGCTAATTTTTCTCATCTTTCATAGAGTTTTCTCTACAAGTTTTTGAGCTTAAATTCCATATCAAAAGAAGAGTTTATCAAGAGTGTTTCTCTTGACCTTTTCAAAAGAATTTTTCTTAAGTTTTTCACCTCCACATCTATCTTATTTTTCTTACACAAACTTGAGCTATTCATTGTTATATTCATCCTTTAGGCGTCCTTGTATGTGAGAGAGTTTGTTTGTGATTAAAAGAAGTGATCACAAGTGTTTCACCCCTTGTATTTGAGGAGTTGTAGAGGTTGCGGCCTCGACGAACTTACAGGTTCATGTGGTATATTGTTCTTACGAAAATAAGTGACGGACTTGTGGGTCCAAGAGTTCTTGAGGGAGCTCGTTGTAGGTGTTGCGGCACCAGGTGATTTGCGGGATCATTTTTAATGGAAATCCTTCATTGTGGTGAAGGCGGGAACGTAGAGCAAGTGGCTCAAACCTTGAAATAATTCTCCCGTGTTTGTGATTGCTCATCTCTCTCAACTCTCTTGTGTTTATATCTTGCATGCTTATTATCTTTGTGCTCATCTATTACATGCTTGATATTACTTGTGCTCAATAGATGTACTTACTTGGGTTGTTTGATATCTTGTATTGTTATTATTATTTATTTTTTATATGCTTGATATTATATTTGTGTTCACACTAGTATTGAACCAAGAGAGGTATAGTATCACCTCAACTTTTAATCTAGAGGAATCTTGAAGAGAGGTCCAGAACTCTTCAGCGAGAATTCGGCTTCATTCTTTGGTTATACATTATGTGAAGTTTTTTTTTTGCATAATAGTCTTTAATTCCGCATTGTTTGATATTAAATTAGCACATCACTTATTCACCCCCTCTAGGTGGTATTAGACCTTGGTGCTCTTGATTTGAGTCTAACAACCTTGAGTTAAAGATCCTATTTTTTTCTTATCACAATATTTGCATACACACACATGGATTTCATTGCACCTCCTATGTTTGATATTCTTAACTTTCAAACTTGAAAAGTTAAGATGTCTATATACTTCAAAACCCTAGCTATTTATGTTTATCTTGCCAGTATTAAAGATTTCTATTTTGTAAATGAAAAAAACCTTGAGGGTAATGCAAAAGCCATTAATGCTTTAAAGTCAACCCTAAATGATAAATATTTATCTAGAGTTTCTAACTTTGATTCGGCTTTTTTAGTATGTAAAACTCTCATATCTCTTGGGGAACAAACATAATATTATAAGGAGAGTGACTCGGATAAAGGAAGTACTACGTCCAAATGTGCTACATGGTCCAAGAGGATGTTCCTCTTGAGGTAAATTTTGACTCCGAGCTTGATAATGATAATGAGATGCCATATGATGAGCTTGCATTGTTGTGTCAAAAACTTTTTGAAAAATATGATTTGTTAAAAGTGGAAAACAAAAAATTAAAAATGAAAATGATTTTATTTTAAAAGAAAAAGATTCTTTTCAAAATAAATTTAAAATTATTTCAAAAGAAAATGAATTTTTGAAAAATAAAATTGTTTAGATTTCTAAATAAAAGAAAATTATTTTAAATGAAAATGAGCTTTTGAATAAGAAAATTGTTTTGAATGGAGAAGAAAGATTTCTATTTTAAAAAAGAAAAATAATTTCGATTCTCATTCTTACCATGTTTCTCATGCTAAATTTGTATCTTCTTTTGATAAAAATGAGATTCATGTTTTGAAAATTAAAATTGATTGTTTGGGCTTCACTTTAAGCCAATGCGCCATTAATCATCTTATATTGGAATCTATGTTTCGCAAGAAACATACTCCACATGTTCATGCACATACCCCATGACATAAATCTCATGCACATCATGATCACACTCATTCCTCCATGTACGCTAGAGTGTACACATGTACACATTGCGGCCGTAAAGGCTATCTTGCAAAATTTTTCTTTGATAGATTAAATTCTTTAAATTTTGCTAATAAAAATATTTGGTTCCCATTGTTAATAACCCTCGTTGACCCAAAAAGATATGGGTACCAAAATTCTCACCACTTATTTTTGATGTAGATGTGGGCTCTCACAAAACGTGAGAGGATTGGTGCCTTGGTAGTAGATGCAATCGGAGCTTCACGGACACATCATGGATGCATCACTATCAAAAAGTTTAGGTTGGAGGACCACCGTGTTTTGGAGAAATAGATTGGCTACATCGGTATTGCTAACATTTCATCCTCCACTTTTAAAAATATTTTTTAAAGCTTATATGTCAGTGCAGTAAGCTTGACTCCATCATATATTATTTTGTGTTTATAGTTGAGTTAATAAGTTGTTATGCTATGCATATATTTTTAAAAAACTTTCTTTATGTTTTTAAATATATTTACATGCCTATTTTTTGTTTTTATATGCTTAGTAAAGCTTATTTTGATTTATATGTTTATATCATATATTGATATGCAAATCTTGTTAAAACTTGTGTTATACATGTACAATTCTTGAATTATACTTGTTCTTCATGCTTTATATGCTTTATTTTATTTGTGCACTTATTTTATATATGATTGTACATTGTATGTCCTAGTTTTGATGATTCTTGCATAGTTATATGATATATCATGTTTATGAAAAAGAATTTCATTTGAGCTTTTTTTTAGCCTTATTGATTTATTTTCATGAATATATTTCTTACATGATCTTTGTGCACTCGATATATTTTGCTTACTCATGATTTTAGCTTCTTGAGCATATATGTGCTTCATAGATTTTTTGAGTGTCAATTATCATGTAATTTAGCATATTTTCATGGAATAAAGTATGTTTTGTTCCTTTATTGAAGGATTTCATACTAGTTTTCAAAATTACCTTAAAACTAGTTCCTTATTCTTCAATTGGTAGAGTTTTTAACCTATAATATATTATTTTCAAAATATTATTTTTGAAAATTTCTACCTTATCGAGGGCGGATGGTTGGGCGACCAAACCTTATATGCTCTTATTGAATATTCCTTTAACATATGCATGATAGGGTGATAGTTATGAGTTATACACATACTTATCATGAAAATTGATTTCTATATACTCATACTTGTTTTCTATAGATGTATGCATTATATTTCAATTGATATTTAAATTGATCATACATATATATATGTATGTATGTATGTGTGTGTGTGTGTGTGTGTGTGTGTGTATACACACGTATGTATACGTATGTATACGTATGTATACGTATACGTATGTATACGTATATATACGTATACATATATATATATATATATATACATATATATGTATACATATATATACATACATATATATGTATACATACATATATATGTATACATACATACATATATATATGTGATTTCTTGTGCTAGAATACAAATGTTTATACATATATGGTTTATAGCACAATTTGTTTTACACTAAACTTGATTTAGTTCTAAGATGTTAAATTGATATCTTTTACAAGATTATGAATTAGTTTCATTGGTATTTCAAAAAGAGCGAGAATTTTTTTTGAATTTATCCTCAATCGGTATCTTACTCTCACTCCTTTTTAAAAAAAAAATTATTTTAAAAATTACCTTTATCTTCTATTGGAATCAAATTTGTTTTAATTGATTTTTTTAAAATTTGTTTGGTCATGTATTACTTATATGCAAGGGGAGCTTAACATCTCCTCTATATATAGATTCGTGATGAGTGTAGTATATAAACAAAAGCTTGACTTCTTTTCTTTATATGGTACATGTGTGTAGGGGGAGCTTAACATCTCCATCTATACATTGTATATTATGTTTATATGGTTTAGGGTTTAGTCATCTCTTTCTTTAGTAATGCATGTATGCAGAGAGAGTTCCTTACAGTCTCTCCTCTTTATGGATTTATATCG
This sequence comes from Agave tequilana, assembly GCA_038442645.1. Taxonomy (NCBI): domain Eukaryota; kingdom Viridiplantae; phylum Streptophyta; class Magnoliopsida; order Asparagales; family Asparagaceae; genus Agave; species Agave tequilana. The sequence goes on along the minus strand of JAVJIF010012050.1, from coordinate 66,111 downwards.
CATATATATTTTTATTGATCTCTTTACCACTTTGTTAATGAATTGACAAAAAGGGGGAGAGAAATTTAGGGTTTATATATGCATGCCATGTTTATGCATATAGTTTATGCTTGTTTATGAGCTCATTGAATACCTATATGTTTTATTGCTATGCATGAGTTAAGGGGGAGCTTCCATGAAGTTTATCTTTAATCCATGCATATATAACTCCATGAGTTTTGTCATCATCAAAAAGGGGGAGATTGTTGGCCCAAAGGCCCATCACTCTAGTTCTGATGATAATTAACTTATATAGTTATAGTACTAATGATCTTGCGTTCATTTAATTTCAGATATTTAATCAAGATCTTAGTCCGTGTTTAGCTTCAACAAAATATTTGAAGTTAAGTTTTGAAGCTATCACTTGTTGATTCAAGAGATCGCGCTTCAAGATCGCATCAAGCACTCAAAGAGGAGTCTAGCTCATGGATCAAGTTTGAATCAAGTCAAATTAGAGAAGAACATTTTCAAGAGAAGATTTTCAAGAAGACTTAAGTCAGGTTTGTAAGTTTAAGATTTTTTGTTTTAGAATAAAATGTAAATGATCGATTAGTTGTGGATTGCTCAAGTGTATTTACACACACAAAATGTTTATGATATCTATCATGTTAAAGAATTTTAGTTTTTCGTTTAACAATTTTGAGTTTTAAAAGAATATATCTTTGTGTTTTTGGAGTTTCAAAGAATATATCCTTCGGTTTCATGAATAAATTCCATCAAAACAAGTTCAAATAGTTTATATATGTATTGGATTTTTTCATACTGATTAGTCTCTAAAACTGCATATTTCATACCACATCTTCACATTTATTTAATATTAAATTCTGCTAATAATACCTCTCTTGCATGTTTCTAGGTCCATGGTGTGCAATGAAGAAGAAGACCCTAAGTCACCATTTAATGGGTGATTAAAGGCCTATAATATAGCCATTGACCTTGGAGAGCTATTTTTGTCAAAACTAGGGGCTGAAAACCAGAAACCGGGCGCTGACGCCGACAGAGGACAGACGGGACAGCGCGCGGCTCTTTCTAGAGCTGCGAAAACGCGACTTTTGCCGTGTTTCTATGGCCGTACGGGCGCGGCCGCGCCCGTACTTTGGGCCAGGGTTTGCCCCCTGGCCCCCCTTTCCCTGGTGCCTATAATACCCCCCTGAGGTTCTGTATTGAAAGAGATGCAGAGTTTAAAGTAGTTTTCATCTCCATTTTATAGTTTAGGGTAGTTTAGTTTAGTGTTCTTTGATCGGGACAGAACCAGCACTCAAAAAATGTGTGTTTTATGAAATCAATGAAAAGCTCGTGTGTGCTAATGTTCCCTCGATACTTCCGTTATAGCATTGGCTCAACGGGTTGAATCTACAAGGACGGGAGGCGATAGAAGCATTAACAGTCTTTATTCACGTCGGTTATGTTAACAAGTTCTTCTTTGTTAAAGAATTAGAAAAAGGAAAGAAAAGAAAAGATAAAGAAATCAAGCATGCGGTAGGTGAAGAAAGCGATGAAAATGACGAAGAAAACAAAGAGAAGTGGTTTTTGAAAAATAAAAGGAAGATGAAACAAAGGTGAACTACGAAGTTGGTGAAAACATCGATAAAAAGATAAAAGAAGAGTTTTGAAATTGATTTCTAAAACAAGATAAAATAAAACTCATGGCTACTAACTACTAATTGCTCCACTAACCATGCTAACCTCTTAGTGATAATTGCCTCACATGGATCCTTAGCCATCACTAATCCTTGGCTTCAAGGGACGATACAGAGCATGACCCATAAGATTGTTCTTCTACTTTCAAACAACACGTCCATACCATATAACAAGTTGCAAGCTACTATTAAATCATCAAAACCGATTAGAGGTGAGCATGAAATAAAGAAGACATTGCAAGTTAGCAAGTTAGTAGGTTAGGTGTTAGATTTGTTAAAATGTTAGAATTCATCATCATGAGCCATCAATGGCTCTTGCAAGAGCAAGGCCTTGTAGAGGCTTCATGTGGATTATCAAATTAGTGGTTAGATGGTTAGTAGTTAGTAGTTAGATTGCCATAAGAAGAAAAGTCAGTTAAGAGTCATGTAGAAGATGGAGAAGAGTACATTAGAGAAGAAAGGAGGCACCTTTACACAGATTGTCACCATTTATTACATCAATCCCTCTCTATCTCTCTCTGAATCTCTCAGCCCTAATACATGACCTAAAAATGAAATAAAAATATAAAGAAAAGAAAGGAAGAACACCTACACTATCCTACACTAAAACATAGAAACCCTAGCCTCAAATCAAAAATTGCTTCGTTTCAGGCCTCTGCAAGGGATTTTATAGGCGCAGGAGGGTTCTAGAAGACGAGACGGGGCCACGCGTCGAAAATTGACACGTGGCTCGACCTAATTGCTACGGAACCGCGGCTATTGCCACGGATCCATAGCAATACCAGGGACATAAGTCCCTAGTTTTGGCGAGCGAGACCCCGTCGCTTCTAGGACTTTCCTGATATATCCCAATTCTGGTATTTTCGCCTGAATATTTGTCTAACATGAGCAAAGGTCTAGGTTCAATGTATCTTCTAAATGTTCCCTTACTTGGTCTCCAAGAAATCCAAAATTAATTACCCGAAAATGGGGTTAATTAAGCTCTTATTACTCTTTTACCCTTAAACTCCTGATTTATCTGCAAGAGAGACCAAAACACAATTTAGACTGACATTTTATTCATAAATCGGTAGAGAAATGCGATATAATAATACAGAATTATAGACTAATCACACCCCCACACTTATCTTTTTGCTCGTCCCGAGCAAAATAAGAAAGAAAAACTATACTACAAATATTATTACACCACTTACGCAGGTGACGCGATTGCACTGAGCGTGTGCAACAAGCCGTTAAACCTCTAGGTTACCCCTAGAGGAGGAGTTTTGCCTCCTGAGGATTTTCAGCAGATTGCATCCACAAAATCCATAAAGAAAGAAGACAAATGTTAGTATTTTGAAAACACATTTTGAAAGAGAGACAAGTTTTCAAAATATTTTTGCAAAAATATAAGCGATCTAAGGTCATAAGTCCACCAAAAATCATTTTTCCTTAAACTTAGTCTATATGCAAGATCTTGTCTTCAATTAATGTAAGAATTCAAAATTGGATTGAATATTTTATCTTTCATAAAACTTAGATAATATGCACTTTGTGATAGTGAAAATTTCTGGGATTTCAATTCTAACCATCAAGCCATTTATTTTTATGTATTTTTTCTTTTTATTCTTTTTTTCCTTAGTTTTCTTAGGTTTTCTAGTTTACCCATGTAGCGATCCTATAACCGATGACTCCCAGACCAGACGGTTTTAGGGCACCAGATGAGAAAGCATCCCTCGGGTTTAAGGACGCGAGTAAATAAGGCCACAAAACTAAGGGGGATTATTTGTTTCTTTTGACCACCGTTAGGCGTGAATAATCATGCTTCTTGAGGCATATTTATCCAGCTTAATAAGTATTTTTTTTCGTTTAAGATATATATATTTATTTTTTCTTTTTATTTATTTTTGCTTTATGGCATTTTAGGTCTTTGTTTTCATCCCAAAAATTGTGTTAGTGTGAAGTGCATACTATCTAAGATAAAAAAATTCAAGATAAAATTATCTCTCCAATTTATCTTACTTAGCCTATAATTTTAAACAAGATCCATTATTTCGACAAGGTTTAAGATGTCATAATTAAGGCTTTCTTAATTTCTAAGATCATCTTTATTTTCTTAAAAATAGATCAAAACTTTGTCTCTTGTTTTAAAAAGTTTTTAAAGAAAGGGAAAGATTCTATACAAAAGGAAAATTCTAAGAATATCCTAAAAGAAGTGAAAAAGAAAGAAAATCAAAAAAACTCTATGTTAGTAAACCTCCCCCACACTTATCTCATGCATTGTCCTCAATGCATCGTGATGTATGTATGCATGAAACAAATAGAGAGGGAAGAAAAAATCACCTCAAGGTGGTGGTTCCGGTGGTGGTCTGATTGGTCCACGAAATGCGGCTCAATCCAATGTGCGTGGAGTCCAGAGGAACCCACCAGAGACCTCTAAAATACAACCCACTAGAATGATGTAGATATGAATGATTTTTATTAAGAATTTAACCCTATCTAATTTCTAAATTTTCAAAATAATTTCAGAGTCAAATTTATCAAGACCCTTGTCTCAGAATAGAATGATTGATTTGGACTCAGGAAATACAGGAGAATCAGGAAAAAGACTTAAGTCAAGTAAAGGTTCGGGAGTCGAGATTGGTTTAGGAAGTGGGTTTAAATCAAGAAAATAAAACTCAAGTCCACATTCATTTTCCCATGATGGAATGTGACTTTCTAAGACTGGTGATTCAAGTTCAAGAATGACAGGTATGGGAATCAAAATTGACTCTAAAATGTTGCTCAAATTGGGCAACAAAACAGGAGTCAATATTGATTTAGAAATTTAAACTATATCACAAATTTGAGAATCAAAGTCACATTCTTGTCTGAGTTCAATTTCATAAAAATGAGAACTTGCTAATTTGTCAATGGGACTTTCAAAAGTATGAAATTGGTCAAGTTCAATACGATGATCATAAATGATTGGTGATTCAATTTCACAATGCACTAGTACTGGATTCAATACTGACTCGAAAAAAGGCCTGAAATCAGGTAAAAGACACCTCAGCCAATATTGAATCAGGAAGTGAAATGGAATTACCAAGTTGAGGTTCAGGATCATATTCATGCTCAAGTTTAATTTCAGGAAAAGGATAACTTGCCAAAATGAGATTTTTAACATTTGAAGTTTGGACAAGTTCAGATGGGTATGCTGAAATTGAATCTTGATTTTCAAAATGACAAGAGTCCTGGGTCAAATCAATAGAGTTAGGGATAGCTGAATTGGTCAAAGGTTGATAAGATAGAGTTTTCGCATTCTTATAAATGCTAACCAATTGACTCAATTGTGTTTCCAACCTATTGATAGACTGGGCAGAAGATTTTTAAAATTGTAGTGCGGACTCTTACAAGACTTCTATACTCTTTTCTAGATGTGATTTATCTTCAGGTGGTTGTTCTAGAAAAGGAGTGTAGGAATCTTGGTTTCCAAAACAACAAGAGTCATGGGTCAAATTGATAGAGTTAAAGATATTTGAATTGGTCAAAGGTAGAGAAGAGAGAGTTTCTTCATTCTTATAAATGTTGATCAATTTATTTAATTGTGTTTCCAACCTATCAATAGACTGAGAAGAAGATTTTTGAAATTATAACGCAGACTCCTGCAAGATTTCTATACTCTTTTCTAGACTTAATTTTTTTGCAAGTGGGTGGTCCAGAAAGGGAGTATAAGAATCTTAGTTTTAGAAAGATAGTAAAGATTGTGAGTCCAACATGGTTTGAGATTGAAGCTCAGACTCACGAAAGCACTCCATACTCGTTTTCAGGATAGATGGTTGGTCAAGTTGAATAGGTGAAACTGAGTATGAATCTTGAAAATATTGTGAAATTGGGGAGTTGAGCTTCTTTTATTGGGACTCAAGCATGGCTTGCATGGCTTCTATATTTTTTCAAACTCAGATTTTTCTTCAAAATTGGGAAATGGAGAGTGTGAAAATTGTGAAAATTGTGGATAAGGTGGTGGAAAATTTGACTCGGGGAAGGTGAATCCCTATTGACTCTGTGAAGAGTTAAAATTATTTTAGAAATTGTAGTCATAAGATTGTGGGTATGGGTTGTATTGATTCGGATAAGTCCAACCCGGTGTATTTGGTTGGTTCATATTGTGAAAAATCGTGTTGAAATTATCCGAAACAAATGGGGTCGGCGTGAAATATGGATTCATATTCGGATTGAAAGAATTGTTATTGTTGAATTCCATTTCACAAACAATCACAAACAAAAAATAAAAAGCAAATAACAAACAAAAAGAAAAGAAAAAAATCAAAACCAAGCCTATATTAAGTCGACCTAGACCTAGACGACTCCTAACTGGTCGATTACCCAGGGGAGGTTGTTGCTTGAATCCGACCACAAGCTAATCGGCCAGGTAGGGGTAAAATACAGTGGGAGGTATCTGTGCGTAAGCAATGGGTCTTAATTACGCCAAACCATAGTATTTTTGAGGCTAACCTCTTAATCCCTAACCTTAGACACCGATTTCACAAGAGTAAGATTCAAAACAAGTTTCACCCTCGGTCAATCTCTTAATGAGTCCGAAATATCCTTAGTGGCCAACGTCTATCAATTTTTATTAGGGCTTGGGTTGTGTGAGTGGGGAGGTGATTTTTAGGTTAAGAAAGGGTGATGAAATCCCCACCTTATCTTGTATAGGTTTTGCCCTTAATTTCAATTCGTGCAGTGTGCAATATAGACAAGAAGATAACACAAAGCGATAAATCACCCACATGTTTGTCCTATGCTATATGCAATGCCATATGTACACCTCAGTCTACATCACAACAACAGAACAAAATACAGTATATTGGAATTGAATTGACACGTGCCTAAATGCAAATGTCTAAGCCATTTTAAAAGCGTCCAAATACCGTATTTTAGTTCTTTAATTTATTGCAGTGTGGAGGCAATCAAAGCAGAAAAGTAATAGTACAGATCCACTAGCTATTACAATGAACACATCCCAGCACAACAAGATACACAATGATCACAAAATAGCTGCGTTGGCGCGGCAAATGTCGCGTTTGCGCGGCTTTTCTTTAGAAGCTGGGTCCCTGCTTTCTAGAACAGGGAGCTACAATGCTAATGGGTGTTCTGCAATATTAAGTTCCTGTAAACTGTGACCTGCACACCAAAACAGAGAAAACAATGTTAACAAAAACGTGAAATCAAAACCATTCTCGTTCCCCGGCAACGGCGCCAAAAATTTGATCGGGGCGGAACTAGCACACAAAAAACGTGTGTTTTATGAAATCAATGAAAAGCTCATATGTGCTAATGTTCCCTTGATACTTCCGTTATAGCATTAGCTCAACGGGTCGAATCCACAGGGACGGGAAGCGATAGAAGCATTAACAGTCTTTATTCACGTCAGTTATGTTAACAAGTTCTTCTTTGTTAAAGAATTAGAAAAAGGAAAGAAAAGAAAAGAAAAAGAAATCAAGCATGCGGTAGGTGAAGAAGGCGATGAAAACAGCGAAGAAAACAAAGAGAAGTGGTTTTTGGAAAACAAAAGGAAGACGAAACAAAGGTGAACTACGAAGTTGGTGAAAACATCGATGAAAAGATAAAAGAAGAGTTTTAAAATTAATTTTTAAAACAAGGTAAAATAAAACTCATAGCTACTAACTACTAATTACTCCACTAATCATGCTAACCTCTCAGTGATAGTTGCCTCACATGGATCCTTGACCATCACTAATCCTTGGCTTCAAAAGACGATACAGAGCATGGCCCATAAGATTGTTCTTCTACACTCAAACAACACGTCCATACCACATAACAAGTTGCAAGCTACTATTAAATCATTAAAACTGGTTAGAGGTGAGCATGAAATAAAGAAGACATTACAAGTTAGCAAGTTAATGGGTTAGGTGTTAGAAATATTAGAATGTTAGAATCCATCATCATGAGCCATAAATGGCTCTTGCAAGAGTAAGACCTTGTAGAGGCTATTAGATTCATGTGGATTATCAAGTAAGTGGTTAGATGGTTAGTGGTTAGTAGTTAGATTGTCATGAGAAGAAAAGTTAGCTAAGAATCATGTAGAAGATGGAGAAGATTACATTGGAGAAGAAAGGAGGCACCTTTGTATAAATTGTCACTATCTATTACATCAATCCCTCTCTATCTCTCTCCGAATCTCTCAGCCCTAATACATGATCTAAAAATGAAATAAAAATATAAAAGAAAAGAAAGGAAGAACACCTACACTATCCTACACTAAAATATAGAAACCCTAGCCTCAAATCAAATACTGCTTCGTTTCAGGCCTCTGCAGGGGATTTTATAGGCACATGAGGCTTCTAGAAGACGAGACGGGGCCATGCGTCGAAAATTGACACGTGGCTCCACCTAATTGCCGCGGATCCGCGGCAATACCAGGGACATAAGTCCCTAGTTTTGGCGAACGAGACCCCGTCGCTTCTAGGACTTTCCTGGTATATCCCAATTCTGGTATTTTCGCCCGAATATTCATCTGACGTGAGCAAAGGTCTAGGTTCAATGTATCTTCTAGATGTTCCTTACTTGGTCTCCAAGAAATTCAGAATTAATTACCCGAAAATGGGGTTAATTAAGCTCTTATTACTCCTTTACCGTTAAACTCCTGATTTATTTGCAAGAGGGACCAAAACACAGTTTAGACTGACATTTTATTCATAAATCGGTAGGAAAATGCGACATAATAACGCAGAATTGTAGACTAATCATTCTTCTTGTTCCTCTTTTGTATTTTTCATTTCTTGTAGATCTTGCAATAGGGAGAGAGAGTGGTACATGTTGGGAAGTAAGAGTGCTTGTAATAGAAGGTGACAATCTATGAAAGGTGCTCTCTTAACTTATCTTTATTTTCTTCTCTCTAATCCCTTTTACATATATAGCTAATTTTTCTCTCATGGCAACTAACTACTAACCACTAACTAGTCTAACTTCTTATTTCATAATCCACATGAATCTAATAGCCTCTACTTGACCTTGCTCTTATAAGAGCCATTGATGGCTCATGATGATGGATCTAACACTCTAACATCTAAATCTCTAACAAGCTAATATTACTTTATTTCATGCTTGCTCTTATTGGGTTTTGATGATTTAAGTGTAGCTTGCACTTGTTGGTTGAATTTGGATGAGAAAGTTAACATATGAGCCATGCTTTGTAAAGCTCTTGAACCAAGGACTAGTGATGGCCAATAATACATGTGAGGCAACTATCACTAAGAGGTTAGTATGTTAGTGGAGTCATTAGTATTTAGTAGCCATGAGTTTTCTTTCTTTTTCACTTTGTTTTAGAAATATTCCAAAAATCACAAATATATTCTTTTCTATGTTTCTTACTTCTTTGTGTTTCACCGTACTTCTCTTTTCACTCTTTGTTTTCTTTTCTTTTCATTCTTTTAAACTTTGAAGAACTTTTAACACACACGTGGATCAACCGATAAAGCTTCTATCGCCTCCTGTCCTTGTGAATTTGACTCGTTTTAACCTTTATGCTATAACGGAAGTATCGAGGAAGCCAAAGCACACACACTTTAAATATCAATTTCAAAACATATACTTTTTGTGCGCAGTTTTTCCTCGATCAAATTTTGGCGCCGTTGCCGGGGATGGGAACGGTTTGATTTTACGTTTTTGTTAACCTTTCTTCTTTGTTTTTGGTGTGCAAGTTAAATTTTTAGCGTTGCAAAAGTTCACACTTGCTCTTGTGTGGTTGGGTAAATTCTTATATATTTTTATACTCTACTGCTAATTTTTATTTATATTACTTGTACACTGTTAATATTTTAAGAACTAAAATACGGAAATTGGATGCTTTAAAACGGTTTAGACATTTGCATCTAGGCACGTGTCAATTTTCATTCCAATATACTGTATTTTATTCTTGTGTTGTTGTGATATTGATAGGAGGTGTACATATGGCATTGCATATAGCATAGGACAAACACGTGGGTGATTTACTCTCTTTGTATGTTCATTCTTATCTACATTGCACACTTGCACAAATTGAACTTAAGGGCAAAACTCAATACAGCATAAGGTGAGAAAGTCATTACCCTCCCTTAGCCCAAAAATCACCCCCCCACTCACACAACCCAAGCCTAAATAAAACTTGTTAGACGTTGACCCCTAGGGACATCTCAGAATCATTTAGGAGATTGACCTAAGGGAAAAGTTGTTAGAAGTTGACTCTTATCAAATCGGTGTCTAAGATTGGGGATTGAGAGGTGAAACCTCGAAGAACAGTGGTTTGGCATAATTAGGCCCGTTGCTCCGACAGGATAGCTCTACTGATATTGCCTCTACCTAGCCGATTAACTCGTGGTCAGATTCCAACAATATACCTCCCGTAGACAGTATAACCAGTTAGGAGTCGTCTAGGTCTAAGTCACCCTAGCATAAGCTTGTTTTCTTTTTCTTTTTCTTTGTTTGTTTGTTTGCTTGTTTTCTTCTTCTTTTTTTTTGTCAATTGTGAAATGGATTTTAACAACAATAATTCTTTCAATCATAATATAAATCTATATTTCACCCTGACCTCATTTACCTCAGATAACTTCAACTCGGATATGTACAACATGAACCAATCATATAGGCCGGATTGAGATTATTCGACTCAATATGACCCATACCCATAATCTTATGACCAGAATTTTTCAAAATAATTTTCACTCTTCACAGAGTTCATGGGGATTCTGCTACCCCGAGTCTAATTTTCAACCATCTTGTCCACAATTTTCATAATATTCACTCCCCGATTTTGATTCATATACTCCTTTTTCAGAACCACCAATTGAAGAAAAATCATCATTGAAAAGGAGTTTGGAAGAAGTGATATGAGGCCCAAAAATAATTTGAAAAAATGGTAGCCTCATCATGTCCACAAAATTTTCAAAGTTCATGCAGTTCTTTTCCAGAACGACTCAAAGGAAAATCATTGTGGGAAAAAACTAAGAAATTCGTGCAAGAGACCGAGCGAATAATACAAAATATGAATAAGTTCCCATGTCCATCAGATGTTCATATGACTCAAGAATCTTGCCATTTTAGAAATCCAGCTTCATTTCATCATACCAACCTGAACTTGACCAATATCTAATCCTGATAGTTTGACAAGTTATCCCTTTCCTGAAATTGAACTTGAAGATGAATGTGCACTTGAGCTTCAAATTAGCAATTCGAATCCAATCCTTGAATCAATATCGACTCCTGTAGTGTTACCAGAACTAAGTAATGTTCTTGAGCCAGATTTGATTCCCATAATTTTTAAACTTGAATCAACCATTTCACCCATTCACATTCCTTCTGTGGACGAAAATCAAGATTCAATTTCATTGCAGCCATTTGAACTTGCCCAAAATTTTGAGAACCACCTTGACATTTTGGCACGTTATCTTTTTTCTGAAATTGAACTTGAGCTTGAAAGTGATCTTGAGCCTCATGTTAGTGATTCCATTTCACTTTCTGATTCAATAATGACTCCGGTATCTTTACCAGATTTTTTTATTCCGGAATCAACATTGAATCTTGTACTCGTACACTGTGAAATTGAATCCCAAATATCTTATGATCACACTTCATTGATGGAGAAAGTATGTGAATATCAATTCTTTGGTTTGGACCCTATTTTTGAACCAATTTCGACTCCCCGTTATGAATCTCGACTTGATCTGAGTCAATTTCCCGAGTCGGTGTAGGTTTTTTTTCCTGTTCCATTTGACTCTAAATCAATCATCTTCTAAAACCATACTTCATTGTTGGACAAGTCTGTTGAAGAAAATGACTCGGTAATTATTTTTGAAAATTGAAAATTAGATGAGGATAATTTTTTAAATAAGACCATTCATTCAATCAACATTTTATTGGGTCATATTAGAGAGGCCATTGATGGGTTCCTTCAAGATCCACATTATCCTGATTGGGTAGCAATGCTTGGCCTAATCAGATCACCACCGGAGCCGCCGCCATCATGAGGTAATTTTTCTTCTCTTCCCATTTGTTTCATGTATATACACATTCACATGCATTGAGGACAATGCATGAGATAAGTGTGGGGGAGGGTTTACTAACATATGTAGTTTTAAATTTTCTTTCTATTACACTTCTTTTTAGGAACTTTTTATCTTTTCTTTTCACAAATCAAGATAAATAGTTTTTATTTATTTTTAAGAAAATTAAGATTATCTTAGGAATTAGGAAGACCTAAAATTATGAAATTTTAAACTACGTCAAAATAATATATCTTGTTTAAATTTTAGGATAAGAAAGTAAGATTGGAAAGATAATTTGATCTTGAATTTTTTGCCTTAGATTTATGCACTTCTCACTTTCACAATTTTTGGGATTGAAACAAAGACTGAAAATGCCATAAAAATATATATATATAAATGATGATAATAAAAATCACTTATTCAAGTTGGGTAATTATGACTCAGGAAGCATGATTATTCACACCTAAAATGGTGGACAAAAATAAAATAATCCCTTTAGTTTTGTGGCCTTGTTTACTCGAGTGCTTAAGTCCGAGGGATGTTTTCTCATCTGGTGCCCTAAGATCATCTGGCTTGGAAGTCACCGGCTAAGGGCTCACTACTCGGGTAAATAAGAAAGCCTAAGAAAACTAAGGGAAGAATATATATATATATATATATATATATATATATATATATATATATATATATATATATATATATATATATATATTATATATATATATATATATATAATCACTGGCATGAAAGTTTGAATCGATATCCCAAAAATCTTTACAGTTCACAAAGTGCATATTTTTCTAAGAGTTTTATGAAAGATCAAAGAATCGATTCAATTTTAAATTCTTACATTTAAATTATAACAAGATTTTGCATTTCGACTTAGTTTAAGGAAGAATAATTTCTGGTTAACTTATGACCTTGGATCACTTATATTTTCGCAAAAATACTTCAACACATTTTCTCTATTTCGAAATGTGTTTTCAAAATACGAACATTTAATTTCTTTCTTTATGGATTTTGTGGGTAAAATCCGCTGAAAACCCTCAGGAGACAAAACTCCTCCTCTAGGGGAAACTTAGAGGTTTAATGGCTTGTTGCAATGCTCAGTGCAATCGCATCACCTGCGAAAGTGGTGTAATAATTCCTTTAGTTTTTGTTTTGCTTGGGACGAGCAAAAGATAATTGTGAGGGTGTGATTAGTCTCTAAAACTATATATTTCATACCACATCTTCATATTTATTTAATATTAAATTCTGCTAATAATACCTCTCTTGCATGTTTCTAGGTCCATGGTGTGTAATGAAGAAGAAGACCCTAAATCATCATTTAATGGGTGATTAAAGACCTATAATATAGCCATTGACCTTGGAGAGCTGTTTTATCAAAATCAGGGGCTAAAACTCAGAAACCGGGAGCTGACGCCGCCAAGGGACAAACGGGACAGCGCGCGGCTCTAGAAGAGCCGCGGCCGCGCCCGTACTTTGGGCCAGGGTTTGCCCCCTGTGGCCCCCCTTCCCTGGTGCCTATATATACCCCTTGGGTTCTGTATTGAAAGAGATGCAGAGTTTATAGTAGTTTTCATCTCCATTTTGTAGTTTAGGGTAGTTTAGTTTAGTGTTCTTCTTCTTCCTCTTTTGTATTTGTCATTTCTTGTAGATCTTGTAATAGGGAGAGAGAGTGGTACATTTTAGGAAGAAAGAGTGCTTATAATAGAAGGTGACAATTTATAAAAGGTGCTCTCTTAACTTATCTTTATTTTCTTCTCTCTAATCTCTTTTACATGTGTAACTAATTTTTCTCTCATGGCAACTAACTACTAACTACTAACCACTAACTAGTCTAACTTCTTATTTCATAATCCACATGAATCTAATAGCCTCTACTTGGCCTTGCTCTTGCAAGAGCCATTGATGGCTCATGATGATGGATCTAACACTCTAACATCTAAATTTCTAACAAGCTAACATTACTTTATTTCATGCTTGCTCTTATTGGGTTTTGATGATTTAAGTGTAGCTTGCACTTGTTGTTTGCATTTGAATGTGAAAGTTAACATATGAGCCATGCTTTGTAAAGCTCTTGAACCAAGGACTAGTGATGGCCAATGATGCAGTAAGGCAACTATCACTAAGAGGTTAGCATGTTAGTGGAGTCATTAGTAGTTAGTAGTCATGGATTTTTTTCTTTTTCACTTTGTTTTAGAAATATTCCAAAAACCACAGATATATTCTTTTTTATATTTCTCACTTCTTTGTGTTTCACCGTACTTTTTTTTTTCACTCTTTGTTTTCTTTTCTTTTCATTCTTTTAAACTTTGAAGAACTCTTAACACACACCTGGATCAACCGGTAAAGCTTCTATCCCCTCCTGTTCTTATGGATTCGACTCGTTTTAGCCTCTATGCTATAACGAAAGTATCGAGGAAGCTAAAGCACACACACTTTAAATATCAATTTCAAAAGATACACTTTTTGTGCGTGATTTTTTCCCCGATCACATACACATTGTTGCTTCATGTTGTTTAAGAAACTAGTTTTAATGAAGTTTATATCATTTGTTTAAGTTTTGTTTTTATCAAAACTTATTTTGGAGCTTATTGCCAAAAACAAGTATATTTCATTCTCTATGTATATTGGATTATTTTCATGCACTCTATACTTCAAATGTGTTTCAATAACTTATTTTTGTATTTATACAAGTTTGAAGAAAAAATGGTTCTTCATTTAGATGTTGGTTTTGAGAAAATAGAGTTTTTGGTTTAAGCTTTAATTTTTTTACCTCAAAAGTAGTACAAATGTTTGTAATATGTGTTGATCTTTGCTCACACATATTTGTGCTACATAGTATTTCAATAAACTTATTTTTATGAGATTTATGGAGATTTTTATGGGATTTAAAATGAATTTTAAAAGATTTTTAAAAATCCTAAAAAATGTGTTGTGGGCTACTTGCGGTCGACCGACCAGTTGACCGAAGTAAGGCTCGGTCGATCGACCGGTCAACTGACGTGGACAAAAAACATGCACAAGCCCTTTACCCTAGATCGGTCGACCGACCAATCGACCATAGCAAGGAGTTGTCAACCGACCGATCGATCGTCTTGTTCTACCCAACTCTCGCGTAGAGGTCGGTCGATCGACAAGAGAAGAGTACGTCTCTGTTTTGGGGGAGGACGACTGGTAACCCCAACGGTCATAAATTTAACCGTTGGCCGGTCGACTAGTAGGTCGACCAACAGGTCAATCTGACCCCAACGGCTAATTTTTCACAGCCTTTATAAATGGAACATTTTGGCCAGTTTTGAGTAAGATTTTCACAATTTTTTGGAGTTAGTTTTTCTCATCTTTCACAGAGTTTTCTCTACAAGTTTTTGAGCTTAACTTCCATATCAAAAGAAGAGTTTATTAAGAGTGTTTCTCTTAACCTTTTTCAAAGAATTTTTCTTAAGTTTTTCACCTCCACCTCTATCTTGTTTTTCTCACACAAGTTTAAGCCATCCATTGCTATATACATCCTTTAGGAATCGTTGTATATGAGAGAGTTTGTTTGTGATCAAGAGAAGTGATCACAAGTGTTCCACCCCTTATATTTGAGGAGTTGTAGAGGTTGCGGCCTCGGCGAACTTGCGGGTTCATATGGTATATTGTTCTTGCCGCAATGACTGAGGGACTTGCGGGTCCAAGAGTTCTTGAGGGAGCTCGTTGTAGGTGTTGCGGCACTGAGTGATCTTGCGGGAACGTTTTTAGTGAAAATTCTTCATTGCGATGAAGATAGGAATGTAGAGCAAGTGGCTCGAGCCTCAAATAGTTCTCTCGTGTTTCCGATTGCTCATCTCTTATTTATATCTTGCATACTTATTATCTTTGTGCTCATCTATTATATACTTGATATTATTGTGCTCAATAGATTTACTTGCTTGGGTAGTTTGATATCTTACATTGTTATTATTGTTTATTCTTTACATACTTAATATTGTGTTTGTGCTCATACTAGTATTGAACCAGGAGAGCTATAGTAGCCTCTCAACTCTTAATCTAGAGGAATTTTGAGGAGAAGTCCAGAGCTCTTCACCGGAAATTCTGTTTCACTCTTTGGTTATACGTTGTGTGAAGTTTTTATTTGCATAATAGTTTTTAATTTCGCATTATTTGGCATTAGATTAGCACATCACCTATTCACTCCTCTCTAGGTCACTTACATTCTCATAATTAGAAGTAATCATGAATAGTAATCGAATATTTTTTTCATCTTTCATTTGAGCGGCTTCAAGATCGCCCTCAAAGTTTGGAGGCGAATTCGCTTTACCCGCTCAACTCCTTTGTATATGGTAGTAAGGATTTTCATGCTCCCTTACTCATTGTTGCTTCGGTAACTCTCTCGAAGGTAGACTCGTCCAACCCTTGATAGAGTAGAAAACGAGCCTTGTTATCTTTCTTTTTTTGCTCTCTAAGAGCCTTCTTCTCTTCAGCGGTGTGGGCGCTTTTACCTTCGGTGTGGATTCCTTGAACCCATCAATGATTAACTCGCACAACTCTTGAGAACCAAATAGAGCTTTCATCTGAATTGACCAACTCTCATAGTTATCCTTCATAACTTGGGTACTTGTGAATTGACGAGATTATTGGTAAAGGCCATGAGGAGAAGAGAAAATGGAAGAAAGATAGAAATGACTCTGATATCAATTGTTGTATATAAGACTACAGACTAATATACTATAATCTAAAATTTTAAATGAAGAATGGATCTAATTCAACTTTTTTTTCTGGCTTTCTTGAAAAAACAAAGAGGTACACTAGCCTTTTATAGGCTTGAAAGAAAAAAAAACTTACTAGAATACCAACCATCTACTTTAATGTCATAAATAAATGATAATAAACCAATGGATATATAATTCTTTAACTTCTCTAATTCATGTTGACTCTTTCATTTTTCTAATGATGATGACACTTTCAATTTCACAATTTAAGATGAATTTTTTACTTCTCCGCTAATGCCATAAATCACATTCATTTTGATGGTGACTCTTCATTTCTTCAGCTTATGGTGTCTCTTTTAATTGCAAAATTAATATCATAAAAGATATTTTTATTTGATATTCCGACAAGACTGATGCGATAACCAACAAAACAATGAAATGAATGAATTCTTTTACCTGATATCACTTTGTCATAACAAAGTGAATCTTGTTTTTATATATTCATTTTTGATCATTCACCATGCACAACTTCGTCAACCAATCCGCAGAGCTATTACCTTCAAGGAACGTGTGAGTCATTTTTACACCTCCATCCCCATCAGTATTCTTCGTTCATTCTCAAACAGAATACATAAATAAGCTACAACGTTTCTTACCTCTAGCTCCGTGACGACCGAGCTTGCGTCTCCCTCCAACCATAACCTGTACCCTGAAAATTTCTCCTTCACGAGACGAAGAGCTTCCCAAGCAGCCCTCATCTCTGCTTCCTCTGCTCTGACACGTACTCACAACCAAACCTAACAGCTAGCAAGATCTTTCCACCGTTACCCCCGAAAACACAAGCAGCTACTACAGAACCAATTTATATGGTTAAATAAGATTGAATTAATTTCCCCATTAAGTATTTTGTATGCTCATGTTTGTAAAATTTTCTAACTTGTGGGAAAAATTTATTAATAAAATTTAATCTTAATCGCATGCATTTTCTTAAAAAAAAAAATCATAATCGCATGCAAGATATTTGTAGGTGAATGTAATGTGATGCTTTTATTTTGTAAAAAAAGACTGCAATTTCTGACTTTGGATGAATGTGATTACTGAAAAAATTGCTACTTCTATTTTTTAGGGGGATGTGATGCTTTTCACTTGGATGAAGAAATTCATATGGAGATTGACATCTAGACACTTGAAAGATAGAAATATGACATTTTTAGTTTTTGAATGTAATATTTTGAGGATCAGAATGCTCCTTTTCTTTCGTCTAGTGTTTTGTCCCACCAGGTTTTCACTAGACAAGTTTTGAAGGAGGCCCTAAAAATGTTCTCCCTCATCTTTTATGAACTCTTATCATTGTTGGCCCGGAGGCCTTCCTCTCTAGTTTTGATGATTATTAACTCATGTAGTTATGTTTACTAATTATCTTGTGATTTTAGTTACAGATCATTGATCAAGATATTAGTTGGTGATTGCTTCAAAAAGAGGAGTTTGGAAGCCTTCACTTGGTGATTCCAGTGCCCGAGCATCAAGATCATACCTTTGCACTCAGTGGATCACGTTTGGATCGAGTCGACTTGAAGATGAAGATCGTCAAGAAGACTTAGGTATCCTAATTTAGTTTTGTGTGTTTTAGATCAATGTGTAAAGATAAGAATAGTTGATATGCTCAAGTGCACAACACACACGTTTTTATGTTTGGATATTGGTTTTTCGATTTTTAGTTTAACTGATATTTGTTTTCATGAATAGATTGATCAAAACAAGTTTAAATGGTTTATATGTATAATAGATGTATTCTAATTATACATGCATGCTTAAACTTCCTATACAAACTTATTTTGACTTTCCTATTCATGTATTGAAAAATTCAAGTTTGACAAAATACAAGTTTTGATTTTTAGTAAAAATGTTAAAACACAAAAATAGTTTCATATGCTTGATATTTGAGCTAAACTTTTTATCACATGTTTATGTATCAATGCAAAATGAGAAAACTATTTTTGAGGATTTTTACAAGATTTAAAAAATATTTTTAACTTAGTTTTCTGACCAAGTTTCTGACCCAGACTGTGGCTGACAGGTCTGGTCGGCCGACCGGACGGTCGACGAACCAAGGGCCAGTCGACTGACGTGCACAGCCCTGTGCACGTTTGTCAGACACAAAGCCGGTCGGCCGGTCGGCCGACCGGATCAGAGAGCCTTGCTCTCTGTATCTGGGCGGTCGACCGAGCAGTCGACCGGAGCATAGAAGTCTGCTCTCTGTATCTGGGCGGTCGGCCGGGCGGTCAACCGTATTGCCCCAACGGTCATATTTCTGACCGTTGGCGGTCGGCCGGCCAGCCGACCGCAAGCCTGTCAGGCTGCCAGATCAGCCTAACGGCTAGTTTTCTTTTGGGGCCTATAAATACCCCATCTCTTTGGGGATTTAGATAAGATTTCAAGAGCTAAAATTTCTCTTCTTTCTTGGTGTTTAAAACAAGTTTTCAAAAGATTTTAGAGCTTCAAAAGATCAATCTTATTTGTTTTAGAGTTTTTAGAAAAATCAAAGAAAATAGAAAATTGGGAGATTTGTTTTGGTTCTTCATTTCTATCTTTTACAAGAGTTTTCCCAAGTATTTTTCTTTGAGTTTTTATTTTCCAAACTCCAGTTTTTTCCACACTTGAGCTATCATCTATCCTAATTTATTTAGGATCATTTGTTTGTGGGAAAAGAGATTGTTTGAGGTTGTTGTAGCCTCCAAGTTGTAAACACCCTTACTTTTGTTGTATCCCTCTTTGGTAGAGGTTGATCGGGTGATTGGTTTGCTCCCTCTTTGGTAGAGGTTGAGCTTGTGGTTTGCTCCCTCTATTGTGAGGTGGAGTTTGGTTTGTATCCCTCTTCGGTAGAGGTGATTGTTGGTTGTTGTTTGGCTACGGGCCTACCCCTCGGTTGTGAGGCGGTGTTTGAGAGAGGAGTTCGGTACTTCTATTGTTGTAACAAATCCTCCTCGGTGGAGGTTCCCTCGGTGGGAGATAGTGGATTGGAAATCCTTCTCGGTGAAGGCGGGGACGTAGAGCTAGGGGCTCGAACCTCGAAACATATCATTGTGTTTGCGTTTGATCCATTGCCTCTAAACCCTCTCTCTCTTTATTTTATGCAAAGCATCATTCATTCATTCATATCTTATTTGCTTGTGTGTGCCTTGCATTATTCATATTGCCTATTCACATTATATGCTTGGTTGTTTGTGTGTGCCTCACTTGTACTTAACCACAAGAGCTTCATATAGCACCTCAACCCATATCTAGGGGAATAAGAGGAGTTAGTCCAGAGCCCTTCACGGGGAATTCGGCTACACTTGTGTGTTGTATTAAGTGTGTTGCAAAATAGTTTTTAAGCTTCCGCATTTAGCGCATTTAGTTTTTAGATTAGCATTATCACGTATTCACCCCCCTCTAGGTGATTTACAATTGGTATCAGAGCCTACGCTCCTGATACTTAGGCTTAACATCCTAGGAGTGAGATCCTTGTTTGCTAATCTATCATTTGCATTTTGCTTGTTTGCACACATATAGTTTACATCCATGGACTTCATGACCCCACCAATGTTTGACTCTTCCAACATTCTTGTTTGGAAGACTAGGATGTCCATATACCTCCAAACCCTAGGATATAAGGTTCACCTTGCCATTACCAAGGAATCCTACCTTAGTGATAGCAAGCATATAGGGGCCAATGCACAAGCCCTTGAAGCCATTAGAAGCACACTCCCTAAAGAATATCTTTTGCTTGCTTCTAACTTTGATTCCGCATTTGCAGTGTGGAACTTGTTGACAACCACCACCACATCCAAGCTTCAATTGCCAATCCAACCGGAGGACGAATCTAGTGGAGATGAATCCGAGCCACAATAATGCTATATGATCCAAGGGAATGACTCCCTTGAGGTACAATCGGAATCTCAACTAGATAGTTTTGATGCTAGTTCTTCATGTGATGAAAATATTGATGCCCATGCTTTGGATGAAGAACTATCTATTGTGTGTGAAAAATTAATTGAAAAACATAAGATTTTGAAAAAGAAAAGTCTAGGAATTGAAAAAGAAAATAAAAGTTTGCATTCTAGACTTAACAAGGTTTTGCAAGAGAAGGTTGAGGTCTATAATGAAGGGATTCATTGAGATCTCAACTAGACTTGCATTAAAAGAAAATGAATTTTTAAAATCTAAAAATGATTGCCATGTGATTTTAAAGAAAAATGAAAACTTGTCTTCAAAAATTGATTTTGTTTTAAAGAGAATATTGCTTTAAAAAATAAAATAATTTCTATTTCAAATGATTTAGATGTTTATTTAAAGAAAAATGAATTTTTGAAAAATAAGATTAATGCACATGTTTGCCATGCTAGGGTAGTTTCACCTAGATCACCCCTTGCATGCTTCACTTCTTCTTTGATTAAAAATGATATAAATGTTTTGAAGAAGAGTGTTGATTGTTTGGGCTCCACTTTGAGCCAATGTGTTGTGGGTCATACACGTTTGGAATCTTTGTTTCGAAAGAAACAAGTTTCATCTATTCATGCACACCCTCCACGGCATACACATGCTTCTCACGGACACCATAACACGATGTATGCTCATGTGTACACTTGTACACATTGTGGACGTAAGGGCCACCTTGCTAAATTTTGCTTTGATAGATTACATAATGTAAATTTAGCAAATAAATTTATTTGGGTTAGAGAAGGTACTAACCCCCATGGACCCAAAAAGTTGTGGGTACCAAAGACCACCCCTCGTGTTTATGATGTAGGTGTGGGCTCTCGCATGACGTGAGAGTTGATGGTACCTTGGAGTGGATGTGTTCCAAGCTTAAAGGAGATTATTTGGATGCATCACTTTCAAGGGAAGATTTGGTGGGAAGACCACCATGTTTTGGAGATATGGAGAGTTGCCTCATAGGTTTTGGTAACGGTCTCTTACTCCTTATTTATGTTTGTATGCTCTTCATGTTTATTATATATAGCATGTTTTGATGTTTGTAGATTATTATGTCAATATCATGTTTATTAGACCCTTGACATGCATGTATAGCCTTTTGAGACACCCATGTTTAATATGAATCATTATTTTTGTGTTCTCACCGTTTGTTTAGCTATCATGTTTATCATAGGTTCAATAACATGTGGATTTACATAATAATTATGTTTAAAACTTATCATGTTTTGTTTTGATACTTCATGATTTGAATATATTTTTAAATGTTAGTTTTCATTAAGACTAGGTATATATTTGTGCATATAGTGGGCCACAAATAAATCTATATACGTATGTTCTTGAATGCTTACTTGTTCCTATTAGATGTGCTAATATAGTCTAGTTTTGATGATCCATGCATTTTAAACTTGTATTCCCATTTTGGTTTTGTTTTATGATCATGTGTTTTCATTTCATGTATATGTCTATTTTGCCAAACTTTAAGATATACATGTATACCTCTTGAGTCATTTGCCTTTCATGCAAATTTATACATATGGACTCAATTGTGTTTAGGGATATGTATGTATACTTTTTGTGTTGACAAATCATACATATACCTTGAAATGAAATTTGTTTTAATGAAAATTTAGTTTTTCATGTTTCCATGTGTTTATATTTAACTTCATGTATATGTCCATTTTATCCAAATTATTGTTATACATATACAACTTTTTGAGCCACGTGCCTTCATGCATATATCTTTGTGGACTCGTTGTGTTTGGATATGTATGTATACCTTAGTTTGTATAGGACATACATATACCTTGAAGATTAAATAGTTTTGATGATTTTTAGGTTTCATGTTTCAAGGAATATTGAGCTTATTGTCTATCTTTCATGATTATGATCTTCACATCTTATTTGTACACTCACATTTATTGTTTACTCATGTGTTTGTTTTCATGAGTCAGATTTATGCCTAATTAATTATGAGTGTTGACTATTTTGTGAATTTCATGTTTATGAAAAATAATTTTGTTTTATTCCTTACTTGAAGGATTTCGTACTAGTTTACAAATTTTTCATTTAACTAGTTCGTATTTTCATTTTTGGTAGAGTTTTCAAACACACTTTATTTTTCAAATCTATTTTTGAAAACCCCTACCATCCAAGGGTGGTTGGACAGGAGATCATGCTCATGTATGCTTTATAGTGAATATCTTTTAAACTTGTGCATGAATGGGTGGTAGTTATATGATGTATACACTTGATTATTATTGTTGTTTCAATTGGTATCATTGAAATTATTTCAATTGGTATCAATTTTGACTTTTATTGTATACTCATATATTTTCGTATATGTATGCTTACTTTTCAAAGAATATCAATTTCAATTGGTATCTATTTTTCATACATATATATGTTTGTGTTTATGCTAAGCTTGAGCTTCAACCTTGTTTCAATTGATTCAATTTTCAATTGGTATCTTATTTCAAACTTATGCATTGTTGGTATTTCATAAAGGGGGAGAAAATTCAATTTTCATGTTTACAATTGGTATTTGTATTTCCACTCCCTTGCTTTATGATAGAAAAATAAAAATTTTAAATTGATATCATATACTTAAAAAATACTCTCTTTTGATATCAAGATATTTATTTGAATGTTTTAAAATTGGTATCTCAAAATTTTGTTTAAAGAAAATAGTCAAAATTTTGATTTGTATTGCCTATATGCAAGGAGAGCTTAACATCTCTTCTACATATAGATTCATGATGAGTGTATCTTATATTGAAGAGCTTGACAATCTCTTCTGTATGTGGTACACGTGTGTAGGGGGAGCTTCACATCTCCTCTTATGCATTGCATAGTGTACGTTATGTGAATTAGGGCTTGTCATCTCTCCTTCATGTAATGTATTCATGTAGGGAAGCTTCACATCTTCCTCTTCATGAATGTATATAGCATATACCATTTATTGATTTATATTTACTTTCAATTGGTATCAAGATGCTACTTTGACATATTTTAAATTGATATCTTAATTGATTGTCACCCCTATTTGGTTTTGTTTTTGTTTTAGACAAAAAGGGGAAGAACATTATTTTTATTAACCCCTTATTGATGATTGTTTCTTTGTATTAAAAAGGGGGAGAAGATTTTGTTTTGTTTTGATTTTTACCCCTTTACTGATGATTGACAAAAAGGGAGAGAATTATTTGAGAGTTTAACATGCATATATAAAACACAATCAAAACTCAACTCAAAATCTTTCTCTATATATGCATGATTGGTACATTTTTTTATATATGCATATTTATGTTTTGCATATATTAAGTTTAATTTAGTTTAATTTTAATTGGTATCTAGAGCATGTTTTGTTGTGTATCTAGAGCCTTTTATTGTTTATGCATATACATGCATTCATGTTTAAGAGCCTTCATTGCATATTCATTATTGTTTATTTGTTTATGCATGAGTTAAGGGGGAGCTTCTTTGAAGCTTAACTTTAATCCATGCATATATAACTCCATGAGTTTTGTCATCATCAAAAAAGGGGGAGATTGTTGGCCCGGAGGCCTTCCTCTCTAGTTTTGATGATGATTAACTCATGTAGTTATGTTTACTAATTATCTTGTGATTTTAGTTACAGATCATTGATCAAGATATTAGTTGGTGATTGCTTCAAAAAGAGGAGTTTGGAAGCCTTCACTTGGTGATTCCAGTGCCCGAGCATCAAGATCATACCTTTGCACTCGGTGGATCACGTTTGGATCGAGTCGACTTGAAGATGAAGATCGTCAAGAAGACTTAGGTATCCTAGTTTAGTTTTGTGTGTTTTAGATCCATGTGTAAAGATAAGAATAGTTGATATGCTCAAGTGCACAACACACACGTTTTTATGTTTGGATATTAGTTTTTCAGTTTTTAATTTAACCGATATTTGTTTTCATGAATAGATTGATCAAAACAAGTTTAAATGGTTTATATGTATAATAGATGTATTCTAGTTATACATGCATGCTTAAACTTCCTATACAAACTTATTTTGACTTTCCTATTCATGTATTGAAAAATCCAAGTTTGACAAAATACAAGTTTGATTTTTGGTAAAAATGTTAAAACATAAAAATAGTTTCATATGCTTGATATTTGAGCTAAACTTTTATCACATGTTTATATATCAATGCAAAATGAGAAACTATTTTTGAGGATTTTTACAAGATTTAAAAAATATTTTTAACTTAGTTTTCTGACCGAGTTTCTGACCCAGACTGTGGCTGAAAGGTCTGGTCGGCCGACTGGACGGTCGACCGAACCAAGGGCCCATCGACCGTTGCGGTCGACTGACGTGCACAGCCCTGTGCATGTTTGTCAGACACAAGGCCGGTCGGCCGACCGGATCAGAGAGCCTTGCTCTCTGTATCTGGGCGTTGACCTAGTGGTCGACCGGAGCAGAGAAGTCTGCTCTCTGTATCTGGGCGGTCGGCCGGGCGGTCGACCGTATTGCCCTAACGGTCATATTTCTGACCGTTGGCGGTCGGCCGGCCAGCTGACCGCAAGCCTGTCAGGCTGCCAGATCAGCCTAACGGCTAGTTTTCTTTTGGGGCCTATAAATACCCCATCTCTTTGGGATTTAGATAAGATTTCAAGAGCTAAATTCACTTCTTTCTTGGTGTTTAAAACAAGTTTTTAAAAGGTTTTAGAGATTCAAAAGATCAATCTTATTTGTTTTTGAGTTTTTGGAAAAATCAAAGAAAATAGAAAATTGGAAGATTTGTTTTGGTTCTTCATTTCTATCTTTTATAAGAGTTTTCTCAAGTATTTTTCTTTGAGTTTTTGTTTTCCAAACTCTAGTTTTTTCCACACTTGAGCTATCCTCTATCCTAATCTATTTAGGATCATTTGTTTGTGGGAAAAGAGATTATTTGAGGTTGTTGTAGCCTCCAAGTTGTAAACACCCTTACTTTTGTTGTATCCTCTTTGGTAGAGGTTGATCGGGTGATTGGTTTGCTCCCTCTTTGGTAGAGGTTGAGATTGTGGTTTGCTCCCTCCATTGTGAGGTGGAGTTTGGTTTGTATCCCTCTTCGGTAGAGGTGATTGTTGGTTGTTGTTTGGCTACGGGCCTACCCCTCGGTTGTGAGGCGGTGTTTGAGAGAGGAGTTCGGTACTCCTATTGTTGTAACAAATCCTCCTCAGTGGAGGTTCCCTCGGTGGGAGATAGTGGATTGGAAATCCTTCTCGGTGAAGGCGGGGACGTAGAGCTAGGGGCTCGAACCTCGAAACATATCATTGTGTTTGCGTTTGATCATTGTCTCTAAACCCTCTCTCTTTATTTTGTGCAAAGCATCATTTATTCATTCATATCTTATTTGCTTGTTGTTGACACTTAAAAAAGACAAGATTCTCATTGGTCCGAACGATGTCTAAACTTGTTGACATTTACAAAAGACAAGGGACAGACAAGCTGAAGACCAGTTTCCACCCACCTCCAAGGGACAAGGAAGCGGTTTGGACTCCACTGATCCAGCAAGCAGAACAGTGAACCCGGATTGTTTCTAAACAGACCTCAGCAGGTCTAAAATGCTAGCATTTAGCATTACATTAGCCCAAGGAGATAACCTCGTTTGAGAGGCTAGCATCATCCAGAGCATCGCCAGGAAGCTAACTGATAGCTTCGCCGAAAAGCCTCTTTTCGGACCTCGCCAAGAGTTGCCTCTAGCTCCGCTATGAGCTTCAAAGCGGGCAGCTCCGTTATTGGTCTACTATGGTCAACTTTGACCAATCAAATCTCCTGATGAGATCGGATTCAATCTGATCAAATCCAATTAGGATTCAAATATGGCAGGTGATTGCCGCAATCTCTTGACTCTCTTGAAACGAGTAAGAGGATCAGAGAAAATCCTCCAACGATATGGAAAGGATCAAAACAAATCGGAAAGATCAACCGACTTGCCTATTTTCTAGCTCCGCAGAAGCTATCCTAGCCTCGCAGCAAGGCTACTTTCCAGATTCAAATAGATTCGGTTCAATCTGTTTCCATATCTTCAAGGGGACGATTATACCCTTGCTCTCCCTATAAATAGCCCGCCAGGGGCACAAGGGGAGAGGGCTTCCAGAGATCGGCGATCAATCAAAGTGGGCTTCTGCTCCCAAATCAATCCTCTGCTGATCAGGAGAATCGGACTTCTTCATAACGCACCGTGCGTTCTCTAATTCAGAGACCTTTCAAGAAAATACTTCTCTTTTCAGGGTGGCGATACCCTAGCACCTCTTTTCCTCAAGGAATCTCCGGAACCAGGCGAGAAGGAATTCCTCACAGAAGGCGGTTTTGAGAAGTAGCAAGAGGGTTCTACCAATCCTCTATTCTCTGATTCCCGGAACCAGGCGAGAAGGGAATCTCATCGCTCGCATCGTCAAAGGGACAAAGTGGTCGCGCGCTGACCAGACTCCTATCGGCACATTTTCCCAGAATCTCTGAGGAGATCTACTTGTAATCTTTTTTAAGAATACTTGTAATTAGCTCCTCAAACTTTTATTTGTAAGTTTTCCCCCTTTGCAAACATAATGGAAAACAAGATGGCGACTCTGCTGGGGAATATATTCTCCTCTGCTGAGAATCAAGTGTCGCAATGCGACGATCAGACCTTCGGGTCTATCTCTGAATTCAACAAAGTCGGTGCAGCCAGAGCTTCTCTGGCTAAATCTTCAAGGAAAGTCTCTGCGGAGACTGAAAAGGTTCCCTGCAAACCTGCTGCGGTGCTCTGGCGCAACAAGGAAGCATGCCCGCAGACCGAGCCCTGCACTCTTGAGAACTTGGTCATCCAGATCGACCAAGGAAGATTTGAAGAAGTCCTCTCTGGGGGTGACCTGACGCTTCGAGCACGGAAGCACAGGAAGGTCTTCACGACCAAGGTTTCAAATCAGAAACCAGAGGCAGAATTTTGCCAACACCCCACAGCCCCGCGTGTGGCTATTCAGGTTCCTCGTGAACCTAAGCATCTTCCGTCAAGGCGGATATGGAAGCCCAAGCACAAGTCTCCAACCGAGGTTTCCGGTGTAGTCACGCCGAAACTGCGCCTCTCCCGCGAAGAAAAGGGTAAGATGCCTATCTACCCTAACGATGCTGCCAATCATGAAGTCTAGACGGCGATCATACCGTCGCTCAAATCAAAGGCAGCAAAGCCTTCTGACAGCCTCGCTTTCACAAGCGAGGCCACCATACCAAAGCATACTCATTGGATCCATGGCCGCGAGGCTAAGGCCAAAGAGTCATCTAAGGCTAATCCCCTTCGCGGCGGAATAGCGGATAAAGCACCTCGGCGTGCTCCGCTCTCTAGTTCATCAAGCACTAAGTTCGCACCTGCTGGCGAATCTAGATCTGAAGCACTATTCAGTGCTAATCCCTTTTGCAGGGATAAGAAGAACGGAGTATCGTCCCATGTACACTTCGAAAAAGCTTCTCTGCGAAGTTATCCAGGCTCTGTTGGGCCTGACCTACAAGAATTCCTGGTACGCAAGCGGAAGCCGGAGCCCCTCCGAACTACTTTCCCTTGTTGTCAAAGAGGATGCCGACTTGTGACAATCCATTCAACCCGCTGCCGGCTACATCCAACCATGGCTGTATCTCCGCACCGGCAATCGGTGTTTGATCGGTTGTCCGCACATGCTCCTACGAGGCATCGCGGAAGGGGCGCCCCACCAGATCCAATCTCCGCCTCCGTCAATATGACCGGAAGAGGCCGAGAGCGACGCAAGGGGAGTCAGACATCTGATGGTCCCCCTTACAGTTCTCCAGATCCAGATTATAATCCAGGCCTAGGCGAGGTCTCGGTACAAGAAGAAGGTGTTTTTCTGAAACACCAGATCCAGGGTGGCAATACCCTACAATTACGAGCAACCTTCTTTCTCGACGGCCCTGATCCCGCCATCACCCAGGCGATCACCCCAATCATCTGATGGAGAAGATGAAGACAGCGGGTATGCCTCTTCAGCAACAGTCAGTTCTATACGGACGGACAAATCATCGGTCAATATGACCGATAACGCCAATGACGACCTTCGTCGGCGTTTGGAAGCTCAGGAGCAGGCCATTTATTATCTGAGCAGGACTCTCATAGGAGCGGAATCTCGCTACAATCCTGTTGAGAAAGAGTGTTTAGCTCTCGTCTTTGCCGTTCAGAAGACACGGCATTATTTAGTTGGCCAGACCATACATGTCATCTCCAGGGTGAATCCTTTACGTCTCCTTATGACGAAGCCAGGGTCACTAAATTCAAGATTGGCTAAATGGGCACTTCTGCTGTCTCAATACGACATGACCTTTATTCCTCAGAAGGCGGTCAAAGGCCAAGCCCTAGCAGAATTCTTGGCTGCTCATCCAGTTCCGGAGCATTCAAAACTCCACGAAGACATCCCTGATTAAGTCTTCGAGTCCAACGCAACTTCAGTAGAGGAAGTATGGCAGATGTTCTTTGATGGAGCATCGCGAATGGGCCCTAAAGGCAAGATTATTGCCGGAGTGGGGGTTGTGTTTATCTCCCCGCAGAACCATGTTCTTCCAGAGCATTTTCTTTGACAGAATCATGCTCCAACAATGTAACATAATATAATGCTCTGCTCATTGGTCTTCAGCTCGCCCATGGAATGGGGGTACGTTACCTTGAAGCTTATGGCGATTCAAAACTGATCATCAATCAGGTTAAAGGCGAATATGAAGTCCGCCATGAGGACTTGGTGCCTTATTACCATACGGCCATCGAATTGGCTAACCTATTTGAAGGTTTCTACATCGGGCATGTGTCTCGATCTCAAAATACCAAGGCGGACGCTCTCGCTGCATTAGCGACGACGCTAGCCTTGCCAGCCGACACCGAGTACTATCTCACAGTCGCGACCCGACACCTCGTATGCTCTAAGCATATGCTGAAAATCCAAGAGGTCCATAATGTCTCTGCAGACCTCGAGCCGAGGGATTGGCGCTTCCCTCTCATTGACTATGCTCTGTACGGATTGCTCCCTGACGATCCTAAAGAAGCGGCACCCATCAGACGAAGGTCCCCCCGTTTCTATTACGATCCTACTCTGAAGACGCTCTACCGTCGTTCATATGACGGTGTCCTCCTCCGTTGTCTCTCTCATTCAGAGGCACAGCAAGTACTCAAAGAAGCACATGACGGCATTTGTGGAGCCCACCAGCCGGGTCCGAAGCTCAAAGACAGGCTACATCGGCTTGGGTACTATTGGCCAACTATGATAATCGACGCCATCCAATATGCGCGAAGGTGCAAGGCATGTCAGATTCACGCTGACTTATACACCAGCCTTCGGAGTTGCTCCACCCTACTGCTGCTTCATGGCCATTTGAAGCGTGGGGAATTGATGTCGTAGGGTCAATCAGCCCCTCTTCGACAAGAGGTCACCGGTTTATCCTAGCAATAACCGACTACTTCTCAAAGTGGGCAGAGGCCATACCGTTGGCCGAAGTCAAAACCTCCAATCTGGTTAGCTTCATCAAACACCATGTCATCCATCGATTTGGTGTCCCCAGGCGGATCATCCACGACAATGGTCCTCAATTCATAAGCCAAGGATTCTATCGGTTCTGCGATAAATACCGAATTCAGAATATGGCTTCAACAGCTTACAATCCTGCCGCCAATGGTTTAGCAGAAGCATTCAACAAGACAATCATCAAGCTGCTCAAGAAGTTTGTCTCCTCGAACAAGCGAGATTGGGACGAAAAGCTCGGTGAATGCCTTTGGGCCTACCGGACTACGGTTCGGACACCGACAAGCAATACGCCTTTCTCCCTGGTATATGGGTGCGAAGCGGTCATCCCATTGGAAATCCAAGTGCCATCATTGCGAGTAGCCCTGACTACTAAGATGACATCAGAAGACAATGATCGCCTGCGTCTTCAAGAGCTCGAAGCCCTAGACGAGAAGCGGCTCCAAGCTCAGCAACACATCGAGCTATATCAGGCTCGGATGTCAAAAGCCTTCAATAAGAAGGTCAAGCAGAGAGTCTTCCAGAAAGGAGACCTGGTCTTAGCCGTCAGACGACCGATAATCATGACGCGCAAGACCAAAGGCAAATTTCAGCCTAAATGGGAAGGACCGTTTGTAATAGAAACAGTCTATTCAAACGGGGCATACCGCCTTATGAATGCAGGTGGCGACCTACTCATGATGCCATCAATGGCAAATTCTTAAAGAAGTATTATCCTTAATCGAGGATCCTTCTCTCGATCAAGTTAACATTACACCTCTGATCGAGATCCGCGCGTCCGAAATGCGCACAAAGAGAGCCTTTCTCTTCTTCCAAGCGAGATCATACGGCCATGAATCAACTGGGACCTGGCCGTACACCAGTTATCCTAAAAGACAATCGAGGTTGTGCAGATATCAACCTGATAATCCGACATCCTTAACGATTAAGGATAGAGGAAAATGTTGGCCTCTAAGCCCAACATGAGTCCTCGACAACTCATCATGCTGAGGGGAATAGCATGGCTAGCCCAACTCAAACGGTAGTTGGTAAAGGCATATCAAACCCGTTGACAGCTGAGGGTTTGCTAAAAATCCTAAGGGACCTGTTCCCATTTGATCCCCTCTCCAAAGCCACCTACCAATTCTCATCCATAGAATGGCAGGTCCACATATACATATTCCGCTGTTACGTTAACATTAAACCTATGACAGCAGTCCCTTCATTCCTCCTCGTGAGAACGAGACCTCCAAAATCACCTACCAATTCTCATCCATAGAATGGTAGGACCACATATATCCCACTGTTATGTTAACATTAAACCTATGACAGTGGTTCCCTCGTGAAAACGAGACCTCTTCACCTATTCTGAAGCTTGGTGGCTTCTCAACCAGTTATGTCATTGCGACCTCTGAACTGGCAGATAGCCAAGTTTCATCTATCATTGAGCTTAGTGGCGTCTTAATCGGTTATGTCATTGCGACCTCTGAACCAGTAGACAGCTAAGTCTCAACCTCAAGTCCTGTTGACATTTACAAAAGACAGGTCTCGATACTTGTTGACATTTACAAAAGACAAGTATCACCTATTTTGAGCTTGGTGGCTTCTCAACCAGTTATGTCATTGCGACCTCTGAACTGGCAGATAGCCGAGTTTCATCTATCATTGAGCTTAGTGGCGTCTTAATCGGTTATGTCATTGCGACCTCTGAACCAGTAGACAGCTAAGTCTCAACCTCGAGTCCTGTTGACATTTACAAAAGACAGGTCTCGATACTGTTGACATTTACAAAAGACAAGTATCACCTATTTTGAGCTTGGTGGCTTCTCAACCAGTTATGTCATTGCGACCTCTGAACTGGCAGATAGCCAAGTTTCATCTATCATTGAGCTTAGTGGCGTCTTAATCGGTTATGTCATTGCGACCTCTGAACCAGTAGACAGCTAAGTCTCAACCTCGAGTCCTGTTGACATTTACAAAAGACAGGTCTCGATACTTGTTGACATTTACAAAAGACAAGTATCACCTATTTTGAGCTTGGTGGCTTATCAACCAGTTATGTCATTGCGACCTCTGAACTGGCAGATAGCCAAGTTTCATCTATCATTGAGCTTAGTGGCGTCTCATTCGGTTATGTCATTGCGACCTCTGAACCAGTAGACAGCTAAATCTCAACCTCGAGTCCTGTTGACATTTACAAAAGACAGGTCTCGATACTTGTTGACATTTACAAAAGACAAGTATCACCTATTTTGAGCTTGGTGGCTTCTCAACCAGTTACGTCATTGCGACCTCTGAACTGGCAGAAAGCCAAGCCCCTATCATTGAGCTTGGTGGCGTCTCAATTGGTTATGTCATTGCGACCTCTGAACCAACAGACAGCTAAGTCTCAATCTCGAGCCCTGTTGACATTTACAAAAGACAGGCCTCATACTTGCTGACATTTACAAAAGGCAAGTATCTTCACTCTAGCCCCGCAATGGGCTGACCTCGAGACTGGCGACGTCCCATTCGGTTATGTCATTGCGACCTCTGAACCAACAGACAGCCATGCCTCATTATCCAAACAAACAAAGACGACAAAAGAAAGAATTTTTATTAAATTCCAAAAGGATGGGATACATGGAGGAGCCTATAGGCGTACATGATAAGATCGGATCCGATCTCCGAGCGAAGCTAGCCTCGTCCTCCTGTCATCAGCAGCCTGGGCCAGCGCCTGTGATCTCAGCTCAGCCTCATTGAAATCCACCGCTTGAGCCAGACGAGCTTCAACCTCCGCCAAAGTCGCCCTCTGTGACGACTCCCGCCGTGCTAATTCCTCACTTTGAGCCCTAAGCTGCTCAAGCCGCGCAGTCTCTTCAAGACGCACCGGTGTAGCCTTGGATAAGAGGAGATTTTCTTTCCTGATCATCTCCTCGGCCATCCTAATCTTATCTTCGGCATTAAGAAGAGCACTGGTGGAAGCGTCAATCGCACTCCCAACCTCTGCTTGCCTTGCTTCCAAGGACTTCATGTCAGAGGAGATAGCCTCAGCGGCCTCTTGAGCAGCAAGCCGAGCTTCGCGCCTTTGCGCGACAAGATGTGTGAGCCGCTCATCAGCTAGAGACGCCGGGTCGGAACGATGGAGACGGCGCCACTCCTCTACGTCCTTCTCAAGGTTATCCACCAGGAGTTCCAGAGCAGAAGCCTGGTGTACCCCTCAAAGTCCCGGATACACTCAATGCCACGGGAGAGGACCATCTTCAGCTTCGAGAATGGCACAGGCGAGCCCTTCAAGACTAGACTGATAGTCTGCTCCAAACTGTTATAGAAGCTGTCGACCAGATTACCGATGAAGTCATTCTCAGCTTCATCAACCCTTGAGACAACCTCAGAGCAATCTACCATCCTAGTCGACACCACCGCCAAAAGAAGAAGCGGGAACATCGGCAGCAGCAGGGCAAGCCAAAGGTGACCTCGGCGGAGTCCTCAGCGACACCAGCACGCCAGCCACCGCGGAGGTAGGACTGGCAACCACCTCCTGAGCAGCAGGCTCGACAATCAAAGTCGGGGAATAAGGTCCACGATCACCCTCAGCCCCGCACTGGGCAAAATTGCCGGCACCTCACTCGGTGATGTGATTGGGAGTGAGGATACCTCCGGGACTGCTGCCCCTTCAGCCTCTCGCCTTTCAGCTGACGTGGGCTGATAAGAAGGCAAGTCGCCATACAGCGCGTCCAACACAGCAGCATCCGCCGCGGTCGAAGCACTCGACTCACCCTCTGACCTTCCAGGGGAATCCTCCGGCTCCTTCAAAGCCGACGCATCTTGAGGCTGAATACCTGCAACAAAACCAAGGTCAAAAAGGAGACGTAGCAAACAGGCGAAGACCAAGAGATCGTAGTCATACCGAAGGCCGATGTCACCTCGTCAGCCGCATCGGAATCCAAGGGTCCCATCGGAAAGTTCTTACCAGACTCGACGTAAATGGCCGGCCCGCTCTCGCCCGCCGAGTCCCCTGCAGACCACTCAACAGAGCTTGATTCCACAGAACTTCCTTTGGAGGTCCCAACACCCGAAGGACCGACATCAGCTGTGCCACTCCCAGACTCTGCGAGTGAGCGGAAGAGCTGGCTGCAGCCCTATAGGTGAACAGGGGATCGTAGTGTTCCCCTTGCTCTCCAACTGCCTCAGCTCCTGCAACAAAAAGCAAATGATGAGTTATTTAAAGTGCGCTGAAGGCATATTAGATGGGGCCAATCTTACCAGTAGTCGGTTCAGCAACCGACGGCTCAGCCACTAATGGAGCAGCAGAAGGAAGCGCAGTAGAGGGTTCGCCCTCTACCACAATTGTAGGAGCATGGCGACGGGGCCTCTTCGCTGACGACTTCATACGGGATCCACTCCCACGCTTCCTTTGAAGTGGACATCAGAATCCTCTTCTTCCACTTCTTCCACATGTCGTGGGGGAGCTGTCCCCACCACGCCGAGCCGGCTTCACAGGTGTTAGCTTCACGGACATCAGCTCCTGTCCCTACCTCAAAGCAAGGGCTCCCTGCATCAGAAGCCTCGCTATCATCCACAGCGATGAACTCCTCTATGCCAGGGACACGGACTCGTTTACCCTCCTTCTTCTCAGAAGCCTTTTGCCTCATCCGATGAGCAATTAACTTCACACCCGAACGGTTGGCATTAAACCCAGCAGGTGTGGAGTTCGAAGCCGCATACCATTGGCAGAAACACAGGGTCGTCCAAAGGCCGGGATCCCTCAGCGGCGTGCGTAGCCACGCTCCAGTGCCATCCGCGGTAAAGAACCGCCAAGCACGAGCCCCATCAATGAGGCTCCCTATGAAAGCCAGGTCCGGATTGGGGTTGCCCACATACAACTGGTCATACCCAAATTGGCGGGCAAACCGGCTCGGGACGTAGGGCTCCAGGTAGCAGGTATCCCCACTCCTATACAGCAAATGCGAGGGCCGGATACAGACCAGCCACTCGAAAACACCCCGACTCATGGGAGACTGACCTGACTCCACATCATGGAATTCCTCGTTGTATCCTGCACCCCGCAGTCGAGGAAAACAACGGAACAGGCTATAAGCGTCATAACGACGCACTAACTTACGGGCCTCGGCCACATAAGTTTTCTGCCACGAACGGCCTTCAAAGCGACAGAGAAGCGCTGTTTGAACACCCTGCGGAGGGTCTTCCCCAGCTCCAATCAAACTGGGGCAGTGCAAGGCGAACCACGCCATCAAGTAGGTATACGGTAAACCTACCCTAGGATTGGGTCCGTCACAAGGCAGGACGGCACCCTTCCCTCGCCTTGACGCCATTGGCCTGCAGAAAGCCTCCGTCAGTGCACGAAGGCCCCTCTGAATACAACACACCATGGCCGGGAGAAGACCCAGACGGTGGCCATGGACCAAGCGGACGGCAGGCAGCAGCACATTCGGGTGGACGATGTCACCCGAAGAAGAAGGCACGACACACTTCTTTAACCAGATGGTTAAGAAGCCGGCCAGCAACGCCTTGCGAGACATAGGCCGACGGGCCTGATGGTGAAAGCTCCGAAGAACATCACCCTTCCCGAAAGGACCATCATCTTCTGCCACGACGATGTCCTTTTCAGCATGCACCTCCATCTTTGCCAAGATGTCTTCTTCAGCAACTCCGCAATGAGCTGCCTCAGGCGCGCTAGTCATATCCGGGAACAAGTAGTTCCCCCAGCTCTTCAAGCTCTTCGAGCTACCCTTACCACCAGTGTGGATGCTGGAACAAATGTGCAAGTGGCACATCAATTCCCGATATGTCTCAAGCAAAGCAGGCTCTTGCTTCTCCAGGAGAGCCAACTCCGCCTCACAAGGAAAGTACTCTTCGTACGGAAGAGACCCGAAGGGCAAAGCAGAGATCTCCCGCATCTCGTGCAGGGCCATGCCCAACTCACCAACCGGGGTGAAGAAAGTCCCCGAGGCCGGGCAGTACAACTCAAGGATGGCGTAGAAGCACGCCACCTTCATCTCAATACCGTAGCAGGTCGCCCTGACGGCCTCATGGAGGTTTAACCTCTCTAAGTCCCCCTCAAAATGAGTGAGGATATAGTTGGTCAACTCCGCCCACCACGACCTAGGAGGGTGGACCCAACCGGGAGTCCTGAAATCGGTGGCAGGGTAGTTCCCGTCAACTTCGCAGAACTGAGTGCCAAAGGTCGGCGCCGCAGCTGGGTTCTCTCCTACTGGAAGGTCCCGCGATACCTTCCCAGGGTATAGCCCCATTATGCTAGAGGATGGCCCGCCCTCGAATAGCCGGACTGGAATGTCAACCTCCCGACACTTACAGACTCGGCATTTAGGCTCACGCCCCACGCCATCTTCCGAGCCTGAGTCACGCTCGCGAAAGAAGACAAAGCAAATTGCCGCTTAGTGGACGGGAGATAGAATCTCTCGCCGTCCAACTGGAAGATCCACTGGCCTTCACCGGCCTGCAGCTGGCGGTCGGGATCAGGTGCAGCATCCCCGAACATGAAGTCAGGCTTTCTGTAAGCCTGACGGTCGATATCTTCAAGCGGAGCCGTAGTCAAGATGCTCCGCATAGCCTGCGGACGACCGTCCTGGATGAGTGTATCCCGTACAAGGGAGCTCGGCTCGCTGAACAATGAAGCCTGCCCATAGAACTGCAAGCTGATGTTTCTGCCTGCTCGACTGGCTAGACCGAACAGACTGTTCTGGAGGCCGGAGGCGTAATGTACTGCAAAAACAGAAATGAGCTATGATTAGTTCACCAATCAAGTGGATACGAAAGCATAAAAATTCACTAAGGCATAGCCTCGCCCAGCAAGCAGGGCCTGCAAGGCGATAGCTTTGAAAAAGCTTCGCTTCATGGATAAGACTGCATCTTTGCAGATAATATCCAAAGCGCCAACTTCGCTTAAAGCAGGAAGTGGCATAGCCCTAAGGGCTGACGTCATCAAAAGGACATCATGGTCAACAGTCGTCCTTCGTGGCCACGACTGAAGGAACAGACCCATATCCTGTTCCTCAACAGGATGGAGACTGCCCAAGCAATGGCTTCCTACGGAAGCCTAAAAGAAGAACTGTTCAGTTCTTACTTCCCTGGTGCAAGGAAAATAGGGAAGTTCAGGGAAACGAGTTCCCTAATGAGGATAGATCCCATTCGATCGTCCTAAATAGCCAAATGACTGGCTCTAAAGGAAAAGAGACCTCGGTCTCCAATCAGACAGGAAAATTCCTTACCGGTGACTGGTCGCTCGATGACCGGAGGAGGAAGGCCCTCCGCCGCAGAAGTCGCTGCTTCCTTACCCGCTCGTCTTTTGGGCGCCATTAAGAACTGCAAAAGTTCTCGAAGTACTCTGAAGTAAAGGAGGAAGAAGGAGAGGAAAAGACAGAAATTTCTCTGAAAAAGGAGATCTTTTCCATGTTCAGCCCGATCGGGCTTTTATAGGCCAATCAGCGCCTGAAACGAGGCCTCGAAAAAGGGCCCATGCCGCCGTTTCGAATTAATTCGAAACAGCGCCCGAAGCGCCTTCCCGAGAAGCGCCGGTTCAACTCTACTAAGAGTTAACTTCGCACTAGTGCAAAAGTGCGGACTTCGCACAGACCTTCAAGGGCTTCGCCGAGAGGCCTACCTTAGCCCTCTAAAAAGCGTGCTGCTCGCGGTACACACCAGTCTCGCGAAGATCATTCGAAGGAAGGACTATGTCCTTAGCTCCGCACACAGTCCAGCCCAGCAATGGCCGAACTCCCAATGAAAGCAAGTAAAAATCAAATGAACAAGAGATGAACTTTCATTGATAGAAAGGGTACATTTGACATTACATCAAAGTTGTGTTTCATATAACACACCAAGTTGCCTAACAAGGTCATTTGCATAAAAGGCATACAAGCGGTTTTATCTGCTCCCAGGCCAGACCAACGGGACAGGAAGGGCCTTCCTCCTGCATAAGACCATAATCAGTGGTGCCGTAAGGACACGGTCATTTTTCTCCACAAAAATGGCAGATCTTGCTAGGCCATTTTTGTTGAAGCCTGGCAATAAAAACCTATCGCCGCCAACATGATAGATCACGTATAATGGGAAACGGCAGTGGTACCAGTGATCTAACAGGCGCGATATCCGCTTTCCTGAAGTGGATCGCCCCCAAAGGCCACCAAAGTTGAAAGTCGGCAATGATGCCGGCGATCCCACAGGCGACGCCCATTATCTTGAAGCGGATCCTCTCCGATAAAGGCGACGGCCAGCCTCACCTCAGAACGAATCATCTCGGATAAGAGGCTGCCAACAGCCCCTGGGACGCGCATCCGCTGCCCCGAATTGTTCCTCCTGCTTAAAAGTAAAGCTTCAACCGGGGAAGCATAAGGCAATTTCATGGTTTCTTCCATCAAGTTACCAGACTGGCAAGCATAGCTCACTGCAAGGCAAATTGGAGCAAGTTAGCAGTCAAGCACAGAAAGAGCTGCAAAAACATTAAGTCAGATTCTTGGGCAGCAAAGCAATCCGACTTCAGCAGAGGACAAGCTCCGCCTGCACAGCAACTAATGGACTAGCTCAGCAAACGCCAAGTCCTAGCCTCACCTCTATGGCAAAGTCAGACACAGTCTCAACATTCACCAATATGGCAAGACTGGCTCAACCTTTGAAGAGACCAAGTCCTAAGTTCTGCCTATGTAGCGGACTTAACATGCAGTGATCTTTCTCTGATTAAGTCAAGATGGTAGCTTCACAGGGAAGCTGTGCTGAAATTCTTCGCTGCAGATCAGCCAAGTGCAAGATGAAGATCAAGGGAAGCTAATCCCTGAAGCAGCTGTCAAAGGGAGATGAATCCCCTAAAATCGGTGAAGTCGTTGAACGATCAAGACTTACTGGTCCTTGGCCGGTTAGACAACCAGAGTGGGCTTTCCCACTAATTCAGAGATCTGAGTATCTCTCACAACCAAGAGAAGAGAAGGAAGGCAAAACATTTCTCTTCAGAGGACCTCAAGTGTCCTATTTATAGGCCCAATGGCCTGAGCGCTGCCGCCTCAAGCGTGGAAGCACGAGCGCATTCAAGGCATTTATTGCGCCTTGATGGAAGGGACGGTTTCCCCTTGGAACCGTGCAAAGGGAGAAAACGTCTCCCTCATAAAAGGCACTTATGGCGCCTTGAAGAAAGGGAGTATCCTCCCTTGGAAACGTGCAAATCGGAGAACATCTCCCTCGATTGGCGCGAAAGAAGGAATGATCCTCCTCGTAACCGCCCCACGGCAGTTGGCTTTGAAAAGGCAACAGGAGTTCCAAAGCGAACTTATTTCTTGGAAGCCCAGATGCGGAGCTACCCCGACGCGAAGCTACTCGCGAACCAGTGTAATTCTTCGGCGAATTCATCCCAAAGCAGGATTGAAGGCGAAGCTAAACTCAACCATCATGGCGACGTTCATACTCCACATACCATCACAGCAGTTCAAAGTGTTTCGGAGTCTGAGCTATTGCAGACTCTCGAAAACTTTGAAGGGGATCTTGTTGACACTTAAAAAAGATAAGATTCTCATTGGTCCGAACGATGTCTAAACTTGTTGACATTTACAAAAGACAAGGGACAGACAAGCTGAAGACCAGTTTTCACCCACCTCCAAGGGACAAGGAAGCGGTTCGGACTCCACTGATCCAGCAAGCAGAACAGTGAACCCGGATTGTTTCTAAACAGACCTCAGCAGGTCTAAAATGCTAGCATTTAGCATTACATTAGCCAAGGAGATAACCTCGTTTGAGAGGCTAGCATCATCCAGAGCATCGCCAGGAAGCTAACTGATAGCTTCGCCGAAAAGCCTCTTTTCGGACCTCGCCAAGAGTTGCCTCTAGCTCCGCTATGAGCTTCAAAGCGGGCAGCTCCGTTATTGGTCTACTATGGTCAACTTTTGACCAATCAAATCTCCTGATGAGATCGGATTCAATCTGATCAAATCCAATTAGGATTCAAATATAGCAGGTGATTGCCGCAATCTCTTGACTCTCTTGAAACGAGTAAGAGGATCAGAGAAAATCCTCCAACGATATGGAAAGGATCAAACAAATCGGAAAGATCAACCGACTTGCCTATTTTCTAGCTCCGCAGAAGCTATCCTAGCCTCGCAGCAAGGCTACTTTCCAGATTCAAATAGATTCGGTTCAATCTGTTTTCATATCTTCAAGGGGACAATTATACCCTTGCTCTCCCTATAAATAGCCCGCCAGGGGCACAAGGGGAGAGGGCTTCCAGAGATCGGCGATCAATCAAAGTGGGCTTCTGCTCCCAAATCAATCCTCTGCTGATCAGGAGAATCGGACTTCTTCATAACGCACCGTGCGTTCTCTAATTCAGAGACCTTTCAAGAGAAATACTTCTCTTTTCAGGGTGGCGATACCCTAGCAACCTCTTTTCCTCAAGGAATCTCCGGAACCAGGCGAGAAGGAATTCCTCACAGAAGGCGGTTTTGAGAAGTAGCAAGAGGGTTCTACCAATCCTCTATTCTCTGATTCTCGGAACCAGGCGAGAAGGGAATCTCATCGCTCGCATCGTCAAAGGGACAAAGTGGTCGCGCGCTGACCAGACTCCTATCGGCACATTTTCCCAGAATCTCTGAGGAGATCTACTTGTAATCTTTTTTAAGAATACTTGTAATTTAGCTCCTCAAACTTTTATTTGTAAGTTTTCCCCCTTTGTAAACATAATGGAAAACACTTGTGTGTGCCTTGCATTATTCATATTGCCTATTCATATTATATGCTTGGTTGTTTGTGTGTGCCTCACTTGTACTTAACCACAAGAGCTTCATATAGCACCTCAACCCATATCTAGGGGAATCAAGAGGAGTTGTCCAGAGCCCTTTACGGGGAATTCGGCTACACTTGTGTGTTGTATTAAGTGTGTTGAAAAATAATTTTTAAGCTT
This sequence comes from Agave tequilana, assembly GCA_038442645.1. Taxonomy (NCBI): domain Eukaryota; kingdom Viridiplantae; phylum Streptophyta; class Magnoliopsida; order Asparagales; family Asparagaceae; genus Agave; species Agave tequilana. The sequence continues at coordinate 25,382 of JAVJIF010012050.1, read as the reverse complement.
CCGCATTTAGCGCATTTAGTTTTTAGATTAGCATTATCACCTATTCACTCCCCCCCCCCTCTAGGTGATTTACAATCATTTAATAAACATAATTATTTGATGGAGAAAAAAATTTGCTTTGATGTAACTGTGTTTAGTGTGTTAAAGGCACAATTTAAAATTTTGCTTAGGGTATTAGATTTTTCAGGACTGGCCCTGAGCCTGATTAGACTTGAAAAGTCATGTAACTCAACCTAATCCTCTTCCTTAGTGAATCAGGCATTACTAACATCATTTTTCTGTTTTGTTCTTTATCAATGGGAATAAAAAGCAACGAATTATGGTTGATACAAAACCTATCATTAGGGAGACACTCAGGCAAGTTCAAGGTAACATGGACACTAGCTCAAAGTGGAAATATGTAAGATATTTTCCCTTATGTCACTCATTCTATTTTATTATTTGACATAAAGATAACTGAAATAAAATAAAAGAAAATAAAAGGAGTAGATAAAGACAAAGATTTATGTGGTTCGGCAAAGCGTTCATCTACATGTAGTGAACCATCTCTCTATTTTCATTCTTCTATGGTTTACCACCAAATAAATGATTATTACATGACACAAACCTAAGGACCTAATGAAGAAAAAAAATCTCCTACAAAACACATGTTAGAATACAAATATTACAAAAATTCAAAATGATACTAAATACATCAAAGACACATGAAACGTTGATAGTCTAGTTCAAGGAGAATTTGAATAATTTCCTGTACTCCTCTTCAAGCTGGGGAATAGATATCAATTGATCCCAACTTGAATAAAATCTGACTACGCGGTGTCACTCTTAGTAAGGACATCTGCAAGTTGATCTACAATATAAACATTTGGAGTATGCTTAATTTTTGCCTATATCTTTTCTTGAACAAAATGATAATCCATCACTATGTGCTTTGTCTTTCATGGAAGACTGGATTAGTAGCTGCATGCATTGTAAACTGATTATCACAAAATGAATCCATAGGGACAAGGGCTAGTCGGCCTATATATTTAAAAAGTTACTTTATTCACTTGTAGTCAATGCAATTGCTGGATTCTCCGCCTCAGCACTTCACCTTGCAACCACACTTTGTTTCTTACTTTTTCGCATAAGTAAATTTTCTCCAATAAAGGTGTAATATCCAGTTATCAACCTCCTATCATTTTGATCAATAGCCCAATATGTATCACTATATCCAGCAATATTTATGTGACTATTGTTCTTCATCCAAATTCCTCTGCTAAGAGAAGACTTGAGATATCTCAAAATTCTATCAATAATATTCATTTGACTTATCTTTGGAGAATGTATAAACTATCTAAATCAACTTACAGCATAAGTAATGTCAGGTCTTACTATAGTTAAATATCTTAAGTTACTAGCAAGTCTTAAAATTGGCCAATATCATCAAGATACTTACTACAGTCAAATTGAGTTTGCGATTATAATAAACACGAGTATTAGTAGGCCTTGCAGCCATTTTTTCGGCTCTTAACAAATCGAAACATATTTTCTTTGAGACATAAAAAGACCATTTTTAGAATGAACAAGCTTTGTACCGAGAAATAGTTTAACTTTCCTAGATCTTTGATAACAAACTATTTTGAAGAAATTTTTTAATTATAGCAATCCCAATCATATTGTCACTAGCTTTGATAATATCATCTATGTAAACTAACACAATAGCAATCCTAAATTTACCTTTTTCAAAGAAATAGAGACAAATCAGCAAAACTTTTTGTGGTAAGCGATGTAGGAAGAGAAAGAAGGTATCAACAGCTCTGGACTGTCAACAAGGTTTCTCAAAAGTTGGAGTTTTGTAGTTTTTTCTTGACTGTCGACAACCCCTCTTCTTGACTGTCGATAGCGTTTTCCCAAAAGTTGGACTTTTGTAGTTTTCCTTGACTGTCGATAGCCCCTTTCAGCTGTCGACAACCTTATTACGCAATAAGATTTGAGAATTAGTTTAGGATTTGATTTTTTAGGTCCAATTCAGTATTTAATTGATTTTCTGTTTTCTTATTTCAAATTTAGATTACCTAGATAGATTATGATTCTTTTCTTTTCTTTTAGGAATAGATTATAGTTTTTAAGTAGGAGTAGTACTTTTCTGTAAGCATATAAAAAAGCTCTTTTATTATTATTTTGAAACAATCTGTGATCCAATTTTTAATCAATACTTTAGTTTCCTATCCTTTACTCGTGGATTCGAGTGAATTGCTCTTTGACTTTGAAAAGATTACAAGCCTTTGATGACCATCAAGAATAGCGAACCTTTATGACTAAGCTTCTCTCACGAATCTCTCACCTAGATGAATTACACTCTTAGAAATTACAAATTAATTGGATTCTCTTGGAATATATTGAAGGCCACCCTTATGGGGTTATTTATAGACCATAGAACTCTTCTAGTTCTAAACAAACTCCATCAATCAGAATAAAAGAAACTTAAATCCAACTCGGACTCAAAATAGATCCAAAAAAGGTAACTATCAGATCCGACATTAATCAATCTTCACGACGTATTCATGTCATAATCTTAATAATTTTCTCCTTGACTGGAATATATCCAAATTTGAGAATAGGCACCATGCTCCATGTGCTTGCATCCATTCACAATTGAACAAACTTGACTTTATTTCCATCTCACTCCTCTTCTTCATAACCCCCTTATAGGTTTCACAACTTGATTAGGTTGAATAAGTTCAAGCGCAACATGAACTTTATTACCCAATGATCTTCTTGATCTACACAAGATCTATGAGAATTTGCTCCTCTATAGGAGTAACGATCTGGAGTATCTTGTTGCGCGCCTAGTGCTAATCTCTCTTTGAGATACAACTGAACATCCGATCTCGAAACCATCGTAGTCTCTAATTATTCCACAACCGCCGCTTCTGAAGCTGAGAATAACTGCAATCCATCAACTGTAACTTTCAAATTTTACAAATATACACATTACTGATACGTTCGGCTTGAAGCATCGCATGGGCCTCTTTAAAAACTTCCATAAGATCACCTTTCGAATTGAAATAGAATCCTTCCCTTGTGGGGCTCCAAGAGAGATGAGATTGTATCTTGATTCGGGAACATGACGAATGCCTTGGAGAGTAGTGACGCATCCATCATGAGACCGGAACTCGATTTTTCCTTCGCAAATCACCTTGCTTGTAGCAGAATTTTCCATGAAGACTTCTTCCCTTGAACTAAAGTATATGAAGTGAACATCTTCTTATTGGAACTGATATGCTGTGAACATCTAGAATCTATAACCCATCTATCTTTGTTATAAATTGATCTGTCTGTAACAGATAGAACGTCGAACTTTTTTTCATCTCCTCCAACCAGTTAAGTAACATTAGCATCTGGTTGTTTCTTCTTTCGAAGCCTAACACTCAGATCTAGTGTGCCCCTTCTTGTGATAAAAGTTGCACGTTAAATTCTTGTATTTTGAGTTACATGTGAAACTTTCATAATTACTCTTCTCCCTTGAATAATGGATTTGCCCGGAATCATCATGATAAGACTCACTTGTCAACTGGGTATCAATTTTGTTCTTGTTGAGCTGATGCTCCTTAACCTCATTGACCTTGATATGATTGCGCCCTAAAGCTCTTATATAAAGAAGGTAAAGAACACAAAAATAGAAATGTTTGATCCTCATCTTCTATCTTAATATCTATCTTAACTAGATCATTGATAGTAGGGAATTATTCTGTAATGTGAGACTTGATAGTGTACCTTCATGCATGCAGAGACGAAAGAGATGCTGCTTCAGAATCAACCGATTCGCCAATTACTTCTTCAGATAGTAGTCCTGAAGTCACTTCCACAACGAGGATGCTATTTTCTCTATAGAAAACTCGTCCTACACTTGGTATGCCAAGCAAAGTTGAATAGTCGTCAAGACTTTCTCATCCAACTCCTGTCAAATTTCTTCATTCATTTCTTGAGTCTTTTTCTTCCTCCTGAGTAGCGCTTTCTTCAACCCGCTCTAGATAAGGATGGTGTTCATCCTAATCTATCATCTACTGAAATTGATGATGCCGTCAAACTTCTGAATATCGAACTTGATCGCAGACACTTCAAGTTGACTTTGCTCTAATACCAATTATTGGAAAACAATATGTATGCTCTGATATCAATTGATGTGAATTCAGGGGTGGCCTCCACGATCGAATCGACTGGGTGACGCAGCAGAAATAAGCCACATGATCTACTAAGGTGACATGAAGAAGAGATACTAAGGTGACATGAAGAAGAGAAAAAAAAGATATTTCAAAGTAGATAGAAAGCCAACAAACAATATAACATGGTTCCACTGATCAAACAGATCATGTGTACGCTCACGGGAGAAGGGAAGGAACTTTATTAAAACTTTGGGAGAGTACAATAAGAATTACTTACACCTCACGTTGAGAAGATCACAAGCTCTTAGTGGCCGCCAAGAACAACGAATGCTAAGCTTCTCTCACGAATCTCTCACCTAGATGAATTGCACCCTTAGAAATTATAAATTCATTAGATTCTCTTGAAATATATTGAAGGTCACCTCTAAGGGGTTATTTATAGACCATAGAACTCTCCTAGTTCTAAATAAACTCCATCAATCAGAATAGGAAACTTGAATCTAACTCAGACTCAAAAGAGATCCAAAAAAAAAAACTGTCAAGTCTGACGTTAACCAATATTCACGACGTATTCCTGTCATAATCCTAACAACTTCTCCCAGGTGGTTCCAGAGTGCAGACATGGTTTCATTATTGTCTTGCATGTCTTGCAGGCTTCAGTCTGATCAGACGATGCTGCCTTGCTCTCGGATGGCTTCCTGAAGGTTCATCTCATTCTTCTTGCAGATGCGAGCTGCATGTGGTATCGGTTTGGCTGCCTTGGAGTCATGCCTCTTGGTCATCTCTTCATCGGCACTGCAATCTTTGGAAGAGGGTGTGGATGAAAAGATATAACCTCCTCCAATAGATGTTCTCCTATAGATGTATCCTCAGAGTTTGGAGGTGAGAAAGAAATGGGGGGATGGAGATATTGGAGTGACTCGGATCTTCTGTATATCTTTTCAAAGATGTAAATATAAAGATGTAAAAACATTTTTTATATGATGCCTGTTAGATGTAACACAATTAATATAATGAATATTTTTGAAATAAAAATAATTATGTTTGGATCTTACCTGGTTTGCTTTAACTATGGGCTTTTGGAGCTGATATGATCATGCTTATCCGGAGCGATGATCTCTATCTCTGATATGGCCGCTCGGGCATATAGTACCTTGCTAAGTTTGTATTGTTATCTCTGAGTGGGGAGATCTCATCAGCGATACTTGTAAACTTTGAACTCCGAGTGGGGAAGATCCCTACAATAGAGTGGGCTCGTAGTCATATCCAAGTGGGGGTAACCCATCAAAGGAGCAGTAAAGTTGACAGAACTCTGAGTAGGTGACTATCCCATCAGCAGAGCTGATCTGCAATCATCTCTGAATGGGGTTAATCCCATAAATGGAGTGGCGAACTTTAGAATTCGAGTAGGGGACAATTTCATCAGCAAATCTGTCCACAGTCATCTTCGAGTGGCGGTTATCCCATCAACCGAGCGGCAAACTCTGGTAGGACTCTGAGGGGCAATCCTATCAGCAAAGTTGGTCACAGTCATCTCCAAGTGTAAGTAATCCCATTAGCGGAGTAACGAACTCTGAAAGGACTCTGAGTGGGGGACAATCCCATTAGCAAAGCTGGTCCTCAGGTAGGTGTAATCCCATCAGCAGAGTAGCGAACTCTGGACTCCAAGTGGGGGGATAGTCCTATCAGCGGAGTGGGTTTGCAGTCATCTTCGAGTGGGATAATTTCATCAGTGGAGAAGCAAACTATAGACTCCGAGTGGGGGACAATCCCATCAGCTGAGTGTCACTGGCAGAGAAAAATTGCCAGTGGTTCATCTGCCAGCGGATCAGAAGAGGGGAGCCTATAGGCTAATATTTGTCATCTCCGAGTGGGGGTAATCCCATCAGGAAACGTGTAGAAAAAATTTCTGCAGCAGAGTATGGACTCTGAGCAGGGGACAATATCATAGCAGAGGGTTTCGACTGCTCGTAGGCTAATCGAGACGGGGGCGTAGGTGGCTGCTCGCATTGCCTTCTTCGAGTGGGAGACAATTCTATCAGCAGAGTCTGCAAATATTGGACTCCAAGTGGGAAAATCTCAGTAGCAGAGTTGAGTTCGTAGTCGTCTCCGAGTAGGGCTAATTTCATCACCGGAGCAGCGAATTGGCAGGACTCTAAGAGGAGGTAATCTCAGTAGCAAAGTGTGCTGAAACAGTTAGGAGCAAAATATAATTTATTTGATAATGAAATAAAATACATTGAATTTAATGGAAATACAGGGGTTTATTGGTGGAAGTACTCTCTTGTCTTCATTGAAAGAATCGAATCACTTAATCGCCTTGTACTAAGAGATCATGTGTTGCGTTACCCTGGGGGTAAGGATATATTCTTTGAGGAAGACTTGGAAGCAAGCTCTTCCAGATATTTTCAGAGGCTTATGCAGTGGACGATCTGGTACCCCTTGCTGTCATGGTAAGAATAGATTCTTCCGCTTCGGGGAGTGTAGGGTTGTATTGGATCGCCTTCGGATGATTTACCTACAACTGGTCCTTGATGGCGTTAAAGACTTCATTGATGGGGAGCGCCAGCGGAGTGAAGTATTCTTCCATCTTGAAGCCTTAGAGTGAATTCGAAAAGAGAACCGAGAACGCCTACCTTTTGTATGTGGGTTGCACCCGATTCGAGTTATATATGCATGGATTAGAGAAGAACTTTATGAAAGATCTCCCTTAACTCATGCATAAACATAATCATATAATGATATGCAATAAAGCTCAATTAAAACATCAAGCAATCATAAAAATATATACAAAACATAAACATCATGCATATATAATACACTTAAATATCTCTCTCTTTATGTCACTTCATCAAAAAAGGTAAAAACACAATTAAGGTATATGCGATATAAATTCATGATGAGAAAAGACACCGAGTTAACTCCCTCTGTATACATGCATTACATAGAGAATGGATGATTAAATCCTAAGCCACATAAGTATAATATGTAATGTGTAGACAGAGATGTTAAGCTCCCCATATACATATGCATGATATAAAAAAGAGAGGTCAAGCTATTTTTTATACAATATACTCATCGTAATAGAGGAGACGTTAAGTTAACTCCCATTACATAGAGGTAATATATATCAAAAATAAAATTTGAGAATAATTGAAATTTGATTTTCTAAAACAATACCAATTGTAAATACCAAATTTATGAAATCAATTATAGATAAACACAAATATCAATTGTAAATAAATACCAATTGTAATTTGAATAAATCATATTGATACCAATTGAAAAACATATAAAAGATACCAATTGAAATATATTGATACCAATTGAAATCAAAATGATTTTAATACAATTTGGTGATATAGATACAAATTGAAAACAATTTAAATATTCTTTTTTTAGAAAAATAGTAAATTCAAAACAAATTCATTTAAAATATTTCTCCTACTTTTCAAACCACTAATGAAAAATTACATAAGCTTTAAAAAGATGCCAATGAAAGTGATACCAATCCATGATACCAATTTAAGTCAAAATTTTCTCCCTTTTTGAAATAATCATAAAACTGATGCATAAGCTTGTTAAAAATATACTAATTAATTTAAAATAAAATCAAGCTTAGAAAGAAACCAATTGTGTTATAAAAACATGTATGAATATTGTTAAACATGCACAATCAATCATACGTATGATGTCAGTGAACATTTAATATCACTTGAAATGTGAGGCATACATATATAAATAAATATAAATGAGTATACAAAAATCAAATATCATGTAAATCATATGTATAACTTATTATTAACAATTATCTACATGCACATATCAAGGAATAGTCATTTAAAATTATACAAGATATGCTCACCTAACCGTCTGCCCACTAAAGGCGGCATTTTCAGAAATAAGTATTTGAAAATAGTTTGAAAGCATCAAATGTAAAGAAGGATTAAAATTACATTTTGAAGAGAGTACATGTATAAATGCAAGAATCATCAAAGTTAGGATATACATACATAGCTAAACAAGAAGTGAGTATACAAAGAATATGAATCTAATTTTGCGCAAAATCAAGAGTATATCTCAAAAGTTATATAAGCATATCACAAGTTCTAGTAAGATTTGCATTTAAACACATAATCAAAATATGCAAATTATATATGCATGAAAATCATCCAATTAAAGTATATGTAAATATAAGATGGAGGATAGAGATAGTTACCAAACTAATAAAACTAATCTTCATTTCTCCAAAACAAGGTGGTTCTCTCACTTAAACTCCTTGATAGTGTGCATCAATTGATTTATCTATCAAGCTCTGATTGCATTCATCAACAAGGCACCAAAACTCTCATACATTAAAATAATTGGCGTGGACTTTGCTACTCAAACTTTCTTGAGTCCTTGCATGTTAGTATTTCGAGCTTAAATATTTGTATTTGAATTTTTTAGTCTATTAAAACAAAACTTGGATAGATGATCTTTGCGGCCACAATGTGAACAATGATACATGTTGATATACTTATGAGTAAGATGTGTATGTGCATGCCGTGTGGTTTGTGCATGAATATGTGGAGCTTATTTCTTTTGAAATAAGGATTTCAATCTTTTATAATGAAAAGCACATTGACTTAAGGTTGAGCGTAAATAATCAATTTTGTTCTTTAAAACACAAATCTCCTTTTATTAATATTTGAAGAAGCAATATTAATATGAGAATCACAATCTTTTTTATTTGAAATCAACTAAACTTTGTTTTCCAAAAAATTATTTTCTTTCAAGACAAAATTAAGTTTTGAAAATAAAGCATCATTTTTTTTTCAATATCAAATTTCTTTTTTTCATTAAATCATATTTTCAAAAAACACTTCACAACATAAAGTAAGATCATCATATGATAATTTTCATTTCATCAATTTTGGATTTCAAGTTTACCTCAAGAGGGTCATTCGTTTGGACCATGAAACACATATGCGCGAAATCAATTTTGGATTCACTATCTGAATCCCAAAATGTGGCTTTAGTTGCTTTCTTCTTGCCCTTCCTTCTTAGGTCCCTTTTCCTTTCATTCTTAAGATACATATTGATTTTCTTTTTCATCTTCCGAAGTTGATGGAGTTGCAACACATTTCATCTTGTAATCTCTTGAGAAGGCCTTGAGTGCAACACCATTCTCTTTTTGTGGCTCACGATCTTTTCTTGCCTTCATCTCCATCTCATGGGTCTTCAAGTTTCCCATGCAGGAGGTGTAGTCTATTTCTTCTCCATCGTTAAGCATTTTCAAGCTAGTAGCTTTGATTTTCCAAGCTTTAACAAGTGCTCTTATGATTTTTCCTACCTTTTAATCATTATCAATAAGCTTACCTAAAGAAAAAAGTCCATTACTAATTATAGTGAAACGGGTAAGCTTATCATCAATAGATTCATCATCAAACATATGAAAGCTATCATATTGAGAGTTAAGCAAATCAGTCTTAACTTTCTTAACTTGTGAGGTGCCTTTATGTGTAGTGATCAAAACTTACCAAATATCATAGCAAATGTACAATTTATTACTCTAAAAATATCATCATTATTCAAAACTTGTAATAGTGCATAATGAGCTTTAGAATTGGCATTATATTCCTTAACTGTCATGAGTCCTCATCACCTTCGGGACAAACAAATGGTTTAGCTATAGCTTTGGCTACCCTACTATCTAAATAATTCAAAAAAAAAAAAAAACAGTCATCTTAATCATTCATATAAGAAAGTTAAGTCCATCAAATGAGGGGATAATAAATGCAAGATTTACCACTATATACCATAAATGTGCAAAATAAATATGATGATTAGCAAATAAAGGATTTCTCTACAGTGGTTAAACCGAATATCAAGAGCATCAAGCTCTGATATCAATTGAAAGTTCACTTAGAGGAGGGTGAATAGGTGAAGTGCCAATCAAATGTAGAATTATAAAAACTATAGGTAATAAAACTAACGCACAAATGAATTCCAAAGAGTGAAATTGAATTCCCAATGAAGGGCTCTAGACTCCTCAAGATTCTTCTTTTATAAGAGTTGAGGTGCTTTAATAACTCTCTTGGATTAAAACAAGTGTAGGCACAATATCAAGTATATATGAATAGGCAATAATTATAATTCAAGATATAAACAAAAAGAGTTGAGTTGAGAGATAACAAATGCAAACACAAAAATACGTTTTGAGGTTCGAGCTATTTGCTCTACATCCCCGCCTTCACCTAGAAGGATTTCTATTATCTCTACAAAAGAACTCCACAAGGAAAACAAGCCCTACACAAGAGGTGAGCATAAAACCAATGAACCTCTACAAAGAAAACAAGCCATACACAAGAGGTGAGCACAAAGGCAAGACACAAAGTCAATGCACAAAGTAAATACACATCCAAGAAGATAGAACAAAGAAATTTGAGGAAGTACACCACTTGGTGATCATAAAGATCACAAAGTAGAAATCTCACAAAATAAAAAAAATCCTATAAGGATAGTTAGAACTGATAGCTCGAGGTTGTGAGAAATTAGAAGTTTGAAATGAAGCTCCTAAGAAAACACTCGAAAAAATTTCCTCAAAGAAATAAAGATTTGAAGCTTGAAAACTAGAATTTCCCAAAGCTTGTTTTCTTGATTTTTCAAAATTTTAAATACAAATATTTCTCAATCAAAAAACTTTTCAAAATCTTAAAAATTCTTGTTAAAAACTCTCTCCAATGATCCATATTTAAATGAATAGGGTAGAGATGATTAGAGAGTATACCCAGGTGTTATAACAATGATTAAACCCAAATAAAGTAAAATATATCTGTTTGATAATAAAATAAAACTTCAAACAGAAAAGTAGACAATTCTAGTTGTTTTGCCAGAGTCTGGTCCGGTCGGCCGGCAGTTGACCGCCAATGGCTATAAAAATAGCCGTTAGAGCCCGCGGTCGACCGGTTGGCCAACCGAGCTCAAACAGAGAGCTCAGCTCTCAAGCGGACAATTGACAGATTGACCGAAACTCAGAAACATAGAGCGCTGTTATATTCTATAATTGACCAGTCGGTGATTGTCATGTACACGCACAAAGCTGTGCATATCTGGTCGACTGAGCTGTCGATCGTTAGAGCACTCAGCTATGGCTAGCGGTCGACCGGCTCAGCCATAAATTGCAATTTTTAAATCATTTTTAAATACAACTTTAAATCTAATAAATTTCTATAAATTCTACAAAAATAAGTTCATGTAAATACATTAATGCATCAATATGTGTGAACAAAAATTGAATACATATTACAAACATGTAAACTATTTTTGGATGTTAAATATTATTTTTCAGATACAAAAATTGTGTTTCCAAAACTAAACTTTAAATTGAAAAATAAGTTTTTCCAAAACTTGTATAAATACAAAAATAAGTTTGTTAAACTCATTTGAAGTCCAATGTGTATGCATAGAATCTAATATACAAATAAAATATTATGAATTTATTTTTGAGAAAATTCATTCATGAAATAAAAAAACATATTCTAGTTAAATCAAAATGGGTTAAACCGAAACACCAAAAGCTTTTGATCTTAAAAATAAATTTAAACTTGTGTGTGTGCTTGAGAAATCATGTCTAATTTAAACTTTACACAATTTTAAACATACAAACTCTAAACTCAAGTCTTCTTGTTGAATAGATCTTCTTCTCCATCTTGATTTGATCCAAACTAGATTCCTTTAAGTTAGATCCTTCTTGAGTTCTTGATGTGTTCTTCTTTATGCTTGGGATTTTGATTCGACATGTGTTAGCTTGAAGGATGTAAACACCAACTAAGGTCTTGATTGAATATCTACAACTTAATAAACACAAAATCATTAGTACTATAACTATATGAGTTAATTATCATCAAAACTAGAGTGATAGACCTTTGGGCCAACCGAAGTTATGGAGCTTGATTGCTGACCTTGCCTGGGAATCACCCTCGAAGAAGTTTTATGTTGGAAGAACTGGGCAGTCGCAGTGGGATTAGGAAGTCGGGAAGTCCATCTTAGGTGACTCGGAGGCAAGGCGTTGAGAAGAGTCTCTCGAGGACTGACTACCTCGCTGACTCCCCGAGTAAAGGCATACTGTAAGTGAGTGTAGGCGAGCTTGGAGTTTCAGATGGAGGCATGTTTAAGTGTTTGGGGGGATCATTCGGAGTCTCAGGAGGAGCACTCCGAGTGACAGAGTAGAGGAACATCCCCGAGACACAGTGAGGCCGAGCGAATGTGGTCAGCCTGAATAATTCGCGATACAAGAAACTCAAGCCGCGCGTCAAGGGTAGTTTAGGAATGACACAACTTGTAATTCTAGTTTTCTCTATAAAAGGAGATGTGTTGTAGTTAGGGTGTAGTGGTGAAACCTACAGTTATTGTAAAGAACGGCTGTGAAGACTTCTTCTTTATCTCCATGTAATCTCTCGCTAGTGGATTTGTGAGTGACTCCATGATTTTTCCCTATTTTGAATTTTTTAAGTAATTTCTGGTGTTCTTTGTGTGTTATCTTTCGATAGATCTGCGATATTGCTCCAATTTTTGATCTGATTTGTTCTTTTTCATCGTCATCATGAAAGTCCTTATCCCAACACAAACTTGCATGCATCCTTCCATGCAGCTAAGAAGGCCTAAATAGTGAAAAGATCAAAGAATTAGATTTTTTGAGTTCCAGAGATGTTTCATATTTTTTTGCTTGTGACTTTAAGAAACTTCAAATGTCACGCATAGTAGTAGAACCATGTAGTTCACAAAATTTAGTTACATAAGCCTAGCAATATAACTTACATTTATATTTAGGCTACACAAATTTAAGAAAGGAAAAAAATAATTAAAAGGGGGGAAACAATTTTTAATGTAAGAGTTCAAACAAAAGAAGGTCGATAAAAATTTTCTTGAGCAGGAAAAAGAAAGGGAAATTAGATAAAATCATACCTTAGTGTTGTCTTTAGTTTGTTAGAATTTTACCTTATTTTTCAAGAGGAGATGATGGTTCAAGAAAATTCAATTGAGTTGGAGAAGACGATCTTTGAAACAGAAGAAGCAAATCAAGGTGAAGCAGTTTCCTTTTCAGGCGATTACGAGTTTCCTTTTCAGGAGGAGTGTGAATAGGATTCAATTTCTATTCAATAAAGATTTATTTCTAAAGATTAAAGGGTTGAGAATCCTTCTAGATCAAGGAGATCAACTCCTAATATGATTGATCAAGATTCTTCAAGCATTCAATGGCCAAGATTATCTCATAGTCCAAATAGGATTTGTATTGTAAAATCCTATAAATAAAATATTATAACTTAGGATTAAGGTAGAGCAGAAGAGCAAAAAAAAGTTATAGTGGACAACAATGTAAGACCCTAAAAAGCCAAGAAAGCCCTAAAAGTCAAAAAAGATGAGCAATGTGAAGGTTCATGATAGAAGATATACTCTTATAATTTAGGCGTAGATTCAAGGAAAAATTGAATACTCTTGTGTCATCAAGTGGAAAGTTAGATTTTTTTATCAAGTTTATTAATAAATCTCTATCAAATTCTCTCCCTGTGAACGTAGGCCAATTTTGGGCCGAACCACGTTAAATTGTGTGTTCTTCTTCTTATATCTTTTAATATTCATCTTGTGTGCTTGAGGTAATCGATCTCATGGCATGCTTGAGGTCATCGGTGGGGATCTCTGTATCTCCCAACTATTTGTATCATAGTAAGTATGGTATCCCTGGTTATGCACACAACAATTGATATCAGAGTTGTTGACACTCTAAAAAAGACAAGATTCCTAACTGACCTGAACAATATCTAACTTGTTGACATCCACAAAAGACAAGCGGCAGACAAGCTGACGACCAGTTCTTCACCCATCTTAAAGGGACGTATGAACAACTTGGACTCTATTGATTCAGTGATGCAGACAGTAAGCCAAGAAAAGCTCGTGAAAAGGCCCAAGCAGGACCAGAGACACTAAGTTAGCTCAACACTTAGTCTCGCACGAGCCCACGAGATAAGTCTCGCATAAGAAGCCAAAGTTGCTTAGCATAGCAGGAAGCTCCTTCACAGCCTCGCTGCGAGCTAACTTACAACTTCGCACAAAAATGCTCAGTTAACTCCGCAGAGAGTTAGCTTCGCTCGAAGCCCCATGTAGCTGTGCAAAAGGGTAATTGATAAGGTAACTTCGCCACAAAGTTATCCAGCTCTGGTAAAGAGCTTTCCTTTTAGCTTCGCCAGATGCTTCTCCCAGCTCCATCATGAGCTCAACGCAACGGCTTCGCTACGAGTCTTTTATGGTCAACTTTGACCAATCAAATCTCTAGATGAGATCGAATCTAATTGAGATTAGATCTAATTGAGATCTGGCAGTTGTTTGCCATGATCTTTTGACTCTCCCAATCAAGTGAGAAGATCAGGGGAGATCTTTTAGTTATTTGAAAAGAATCAAGGGAGTATCCCTCATCTAGCAGAGCGGATCAAGAGATCAGTTATTCCTAGCTTCGCAGAAGCTGATTCTAGCCTCGAGCGAGGCTACTTATCGGATGTAAAACAGATTGATCCAATCTGTTTTCAGATTTTCAGGGTGATTATACCCCTACTCCTCCTAATAAATAGCCTACCAGGCGCGAGAGGAAGAGAGGAGGGAGCTAGAAAAGAAGAAAGAGGTTCAGAAAAAAGAGAGGAGTGACGGCTAAGGGCAGAGATCTACTCTTTTGCTTCCAAGAATTCAGAGAATTACTTCTCTAATCAGGGTGCTAATACCCTAAGATCTTCCTCCCTCTCAAAAAATCTCCGGAACCAGGCGAGAAGGAATTCTCAAGCGGAGGCAGCTCGAGAAGTAACAAGGGGGCTCTACCGACCTTCTGTTCTCCGGTTCCCCAACAAGGCGAAAAGGGAATCCCATCAAGCGGCAGTCCGATTGTCTGATCATCGCATTGTCAAAGAGATAAAGTGATTGTGCACTGATCAGATTCCTACTGGCACACTTCCCCACAAATCTCAGAGGAGATCTACCTTTAACCTTTTTACTGCAAAGAATTATTTGTAATTTAGCTCCTCGACCCCTTTTTTGTAAGTTTTTCCTTATGGAAAAATCAATGGAAAACAAGATGGCGACTCCGCTGGGGAGATGCGTTCTCCATTGCTGAGAATTAAGTGTTGCAATGTGACGATCAGACCTTCGGGTCTACAACTGAGGTGCTGGTCATTCACTCTGGCCAAGAACCTACGCACGACTGCAAGGAAGTCGGCATAGCCAGAACTCTTCTGGCTAATTCTTCGAAGCAAGTCTCTGTCGAGACAGATAAGGCTCTCCGCAAGCCTACTACTACGGCCTTCTGGCGCAACAAAGAGGGTCAGAATCTTAAGCCTGATACCTTTGAAAACCTGGTCGTTCATTTCGACCAAGGAAAATTCAAAGAACTCCTCTCTGGAGGTGTCCAATGCTCCACGCACGGAAGCATAGAAAGGTCACAATGGCCAAGGTTTCGGACCAGAAATAGGATGCGACTCCTCCCAACTCCTCTTAGCCTCGCGTGTGACTAGTCAGGTTCCCTGTAAACCTAAGTCTCCTCTTCCAAAGCAGATGTGGAGGCCAAAGCAGAAAGCTCTATATGAAGCTTTAGGCGTAGGTATGCCACAGGTACGCCTGTCCCGCGAAGATAAAGACAAGAAGCTTGCCTGTTTTGTTGAGACTATCAGCCGCGAAGCTAAAACGGCGACTATACCTTCGCCTAATTCAGGAGCAGTAACTCCTCACGCCAACCTCATTCTTATGAGTGAAGCTACTGATGATGTGGCAAACACAATGCCAGTACCTTAGGGTACGCGCGGAGTTCCCAGTCGCCAGGCTAGAACTAAAGCACCTACCGGTGCTAACCTCCTTCGCAGCAAGGTAGCAGGCAAAGCACCACAGTCTGTTCCGCTCCCTAATTCATCAAGCACTAAGCTCGCTCTTCGCAGCGGAGCTAAGAGATCGTCCCTAAGTGTTGATAGCGGTGCTTATGCAGCTTCAGTACCCAAGGGCATTCCCAAAGTTCTTAACTGCGAAGTTAGAGCTAAAGCACTATCTAGTGCTAATTATCTTCGTAGCAAGGTAGCAGATAAAGCACCACAACGTGCTTCGTCTCCAGCTCCTCAAGCGCTAAGCTCGCTCTTCGCAGTGAAGCTAAAGGATTGTCCCCAAGTGTTGATAGCGGTGCTTATGCAGCTCAACACCCAAGGACATTCTCAAAGTTCTTAGCCGCGAAGTTAGAGCTAAAGCACTATCTAGTGCTAACTACCTCTGCAGTGATGAAAAGAATAAGGCGTCGTCCTATGTGCAATCCAACACAGCCCATGTGCTGAGTCGCTTAAACCCGGCTACATCTGACTTGTGAGAGTTCTTAACGAATAA
The DNA here is from genome assembly GCA_038442645.1 of Agave tequilana. NCBI lineage: Eukaryota > Viridiplantae > Streptophyta > Magnoliopsida > Asparagales > Asparagaceae > Agave > Agave tequilana. Next base: position 8,847 of record JAVJIF010012050.1, on the reverse strand, counting down.
ACGGAAGTCAGATTTACTCCAAACTTTACCCTCTTTTTGTCAGCAAGTGGGATATCAGTTGGTGACGGTCCATTCAGTCCATTGCCGCCTGGGACCAATCCCCACCACTCCTCCAAACTGACGGTCAGTTTTTGATCAGCTATTGGTGCAAGCTCCTTTGAAGCATCATAAAAAGAGCATATCACAAGATTTACCAGATCTGCCCTCTGCATCCGTCAATATGATCGGAAGGGGACGAGAATCGCGTAGGGGCAGATGAGCACCGCATACTGCTACCTCTCCTCCCTCCAGTTCTCCAAATTCAGATTATAGTTCGGGATTACGTCATGTCTTGGTGCATGAAGAAGGCGTCTTCCGAAATACCAGATCTATGGTCGCAATACCCTACAATTATGATAGCCATCCTCCTCAACCACAGTAACCTCGCCAGAACCAATGAGAAGATTATTCTAGTGATCTGATGAGGAAGACGAAGACAATGGGTATGCCTCTTCAGCAACAGTCAGCTCGAAACGAACAGATAGAGTATCAGTGAATATGACTGATAACGGTAATGATGACCTCCATCGACGGTTAGAAGCTCAAGAGCAAACCTCTAAGGCCCAGCAAGAAGCCTTGGATAACATTCAACAGATGCTCGCTCAACTCCTCACCAACAGGAATAACAATGATACCGGGAGTAACCATGATGAGGAAGAACATCATAGCGATGAACAACCAAAGACTGAGAAGTTAAAGGAAAGTTCTTCTATGGATGCTGAAGTTCTTAAAGGCATCCAAGCTCATATCGCATCCCTAGCTCACAGGAATGAACTAAAGAAAGTAGGGACAGTCTATCCTTACCCTTTAGAATGGGATTCAGTATCATACCCATCAAAGTTCAAGCCACCAACGTTACATACGTATGATGGTAAGAGCTCGCCAAATCAGCACATCTACTACTTCCGATCTCAGACCGGTAATGTTATGACAATGATGCTATCATGGCCAGACTATTCATTGGCACCCTGAAGGGGGTAGCATTCGTCTGGTTCTGAAGCCTCCCTCTGAGCTCTATCAATTCCTGGATCGACCTGGAAACTCGATTTCTTTCTCGTTTCTATGAGGACTATACCGAGGTAACCATGGATAAACTCCTCTCTATCGTGCAAAAGAAGGGCGAATCCGTCCGTGACTATATTGAATGGTTTAGAAACTTGTCTCTGATGTGCCCAGCAGGTATGCCATTGCCCATGCTCTTGCAGACATGCAGGCATAATTTTCTCGACCAAGTGGAGATTCACATGGGAGCTATCAAAGCCCACACCTGTAAGGAACTAGTTGAACAAGCTGAGATAGTTGAAAAGTCGGCTAAAAAGTTTGAGTCATCTACCCCTAAAGGCAAATGGGGTATAAATAATAAGGGGCGCGGTGACATAGCGCAGTCTTCCCAAGCTAAAGGCAAAGAGACTATGTCCATTGAATTGTCATGAGATGTTCATTCGAAAGCCAAGAAGAACGCTTTCAATAATTAGGAGTCTAAGTTTCCTCTAAAACAGTACTCCTTTAAAGACAAGCAAGTGGTCGCAATATTTCATTTACTCCACAAAGGGAATAACTGAAGCTGCCAGACGTTCGACGCCCTAATGAAATGGGACGTACGAACGATCCCAATTATTGCCTCTTTCATAGGATGGTTCATCATCCTACTGATAAGTGCTTTATCCTCAAGGACAAAATTCAAGCTTTAGTCGATGCCGGAGTTCTGACTCTAAAATCAGAGCAAAAGAAAGTCACTGCAAACATAGTGACTCTCGAGTTCGCCAAAACTCAAAAGGTCACAGTTCCTAACGGGACCTTTCCAATCCCTACGCCACGGCTAGAAGTGAAGCATCCTTCAGCTAAAACTCAAGAGGGTAAGGGTCTTGTTCCCTTGACATAAGAGACAAGGAAAATCATGTGGATACACCCAGACCTTGTCCAGGACGAACAATGGGATGCGAAGAAATCCAGGTCAAGAAGGAAATCTTGTAATGTTATCTCTATCTTACCGGATGATAGCATCTCACATCAGCTTCTCTTAGCGATTCCGAGGGGGAAAAGTATGCTTGCACAGTGCAGGTTGATGTAATTCAGCAGACAGGTACTCAATCCAAAAATCATACTTAAAACAGTATAAGAAAGCTATTGATGAGGCACAACAGCAGACGACGTCAGTACAAATATCCACACCGGCTCCGCTCCCGACAACAAGAAAAGAGAGGCAGAAAGAAATCTGGTTTGACCATGTCCTGAAGAAGCCTTCAGGCCCAGGGATTAACATGCCCTTTTATTTTGACATATTGGCCTAGCTGGCTAATATCCCTGCTCGTATCACCATACACGAGCTCCTTCATCTCTTGAAAGAGACAAGAGAAGCACTTAGGGATGCACTGACTAACTCAGAATCATTCCTGACATATATGCCAGAAATCCCTAAAGATGACACTCAGTCTTCTTGCCCTGAATGTTATCATGTGCAATCAAAAGTACCTGCTATTACCTTCATAGCGGAAGATATGCTTCTCAAGGATAACAAGCATGATCGACCTTTGTATTACACCGGATACATCAGTTCGACGTGCATTGAAAGGTATAGGTTAATCTAGGATCTGCACTCAGCATCATACCCAAAAAACTCCTCTACTTCCTCGGCATACCACTGTATCGGTTGTCTACAACTACCACAACAATATACGGCTTTAATGCAGGGAGTAGTCACCCACTTGGAAAGATCCGACTCCATTACCGAATAGGGAGCCTGAAGTCAGAAGTAACATGCTATGTCATTGACGCTGACACGTCATACAATTTGTTACTAGGACGACCCTGGATCCATGCTAACTGGATCGTTCCCTCTACTCTGCACCAGTGCTTCAAGTATGTTGAAGATGATGTAACAGTACGAACTGTCTTCGCTGAGAAGCAACCATTCAAAGGGGTGAAAAACTACTTTACTGACGCTCTCCTATATCAAGAGGTTGGTGAAACATCAAAAGAATCATTACCTGACAATGATGATAGTGGCAATGTGGTAGATTCAGAGTCTAAAGCAGACATGCCAGCTATTTTGATCAGTGAACCGATTATAGCATGTTTTAATAATCTCAATGTAACACTCCTTCTGAAGATGAGGGCGAATGGGTAATTAATGATAATATTTCCTTTCATTATCCTGTGAGTGTCGAATTATTTGGGTCCGTTACGGATAGCTCTTTGCACATGCCCTTACATAAGCCAAGTGCATCAAGTACATCCGTGGAATTTATAGAAGGATCCGGTTCCTTCATCCAAAGAGGGTCAATTACCAATAATATTTGGTAAAGGCTAACTGCGAAGGTCTGCAGCCGTGGATTTAAGTTCAGACTCAGACACCCCACAATTTTTCCATTATGCACGATCAGCGCAGTATATGATGAGAAAAATGGATACAACCTGCAGCATGAAAAGGGCTTGAATTTTGGAAAAGGACGGCGTGGTTTCCTACCTAATTTTGTGCCAAAAGGAAAACTGATAAATTATTATGATAACACACGCAGGGAGTTGAGATATGTTACACCTACACCACCAGCGACGGCTCATTCTAAAGACGATAAACCAGTCCCATCACACTCTGCCTCTTCCTCTGAATGGCACTCAGATGTCAGTGTGGGAACGGTGTTCAAAAAGCTCACTGTTAATATGACATCAAGCAACCAATTGGAGCCAGTAGAAGCTACTGATGAGGAACCATGGGCTCAGCAATTGGATCTATAGTGAAAAAGAGATTCGAACAATGCGAACCACCTACTGAAGACAAGATGATCCAGGTTAACTTGGGTAGTCAAGATCACCCTAAGCCCATCTTTATAAGTGAGAGCTTATCACTCACAGAAAGAGAAGAATTGATGATACTTGTAAATGAGTATATAGATGTCTTTGCATGAAACTACGAAGATATACCCGGACTTGATCCACAAGTAGCCATGCATCGTCTGAACATCAGACTTGACACCAAGCCAGTCAAACAGCAGCAACGCCAGTTTCGCGCAAATATTATAGAGGCTATTGAAGTCGAAGTTCATAAGCTCATTGCATGTGGCTTCATACGGGAGGAAAAGCATCCAGATTGGGTTGCTAATATCATTTCCGTTCTCAAGAAGAATGGGAAAATACGGATCTGCATCAAATACCGTGATCTCAATACAACCTGTCCTAAAGACGATTCCCACTGCTCATCACCGATGCCATGATTGACAATACCTGCGGATTGAAAGGTGTCCTTCATGGACGGCTTTTCAGGGTACAATCAAATTAAGATGTATCCAGAGGATGAATAGTATACTTCATTCCGGACACCGTTGGGGATATACTATTATACCGTGAAGCCCTTCGGGTTAAAGAACACAGGAGCAACTTATCAGTGGGCAATGAGTATGATTTTCCGTGATCACCTCCGAAAAATGGTAGAATGTTATGTCGACGACATTGCTGTCAAAAGCCACAATAAGAGTGACCACCTTCACGACTTGAGAACGATGTTCGACATAATGCGAGCTCATCAGCTAAAGATGAATCCGACAAAATCCTTCTTGGGGTTTCGAGTGGCAAATTCCTTAGATTTATTGTTACGTCAAGAGGAATTCATCTTGACCTGGACAAAGTCAAAGCCATTCAGAACATGCATCCACCTAAGAATCTCAAAGAACTTAGGGGCCTACAAGGTAGACTGGCTTATATCAGAAGATTTATCGTAAATCTCTCAGGCCGCTATTAATCGTTCACCCGACTCATGAAAAAGGGTGTCTTTTTTGTATATGATCAAGCCTGTCAAGAAGCTTACGAAGATATCAAAAGATATCTCATAAAACCTCCAGTCTTAGTAGCTCCCACATCAGGGAAACCGTTCCTGCTTTATGTGAAAGCTATGGATCATTCTCTCGGTACTCTGCTTGCTTAAAAAGATAAGAATAGTCACGAACAAGCTATTTATTATCTGAGTAGGACTTTGATAGGGGCGAAATCTTGCTATAATCCTATTGAGAAAGAATACTTAGCTCTTGTCTTTGCTATTCAGAAAACACGACATTATTTGGTCAGCCAAACCATACATGTCATTTTCAGAGTGAATCCTTTGCATCTCTCATGATGAAACAAGGGTCATTAAATTCAATTAGCTAAATGGGCCCTCCTTTTGTCTCAGTGCGACATGCTCTTTGTCCCTCAAGAGGCGGTTAAAGGCCAGACACTTGCAGAGTTCTTGGCTGCTCATCCGGTTCCGAAAGCTCAAAACTTCGTGAAGATATTCCTGATGAAGTCTTCGAATCTAATATAACTTCAGAGGATGAAATTTTGACAGATGTTCTTTGATGGAGCATCACGAATAGGCCCGAAGGTAAGATCATTGCTGGTGTGGGGATTGTATTTATCTTTTCACAAAACCATATCCTTCCTAGGGCATTTTCTCTGATGGAATCATGCTCCAACAATGTGACAGAATACAATGCTCTACTTATTGGCCTTCAGCTCACTTATGAAATGGGGGTACGCTACCTTGAAGCTTATGGAGATTCAAAACTGATTATCAATCAGGTTAAAGGCGAGTAAAGGTCCGTCATGAAGACTTGGTACCTAATCATCACGCGATCATCAAAATGGCTAATTTATTCGATGGCTTTTACATCGGTCATGTGTCTCGATCCTAGAACACTAGGGCCGATGCTCTGGCTGCATTAGCAACAACACTAGCCTTGCCAGTCGACACCAAGTATCACCTTACAGTGGCGACTTGACACCTTGTTTGCTCTAAACATATGTTGAGAACCAAAGAGGTCTATAATATCTCAATGGATCTTGAAACGAGAGATTGGCGATTTCTCCTCATCGACTATGCTTTGTATGGTTTGCTGCTGGATAACCCCAAAGAAGCGGCATCTATCAGGCGAAGGTCTCTCCGCTTTTACTATGATCCAACTCTGAAGATACTTTATCATCGTTCATACGATGGTATCCTCCTCCATTGCCTTTCTAATTTAGAAGCACAAGAAATGCTTAAAGAAGCACACTACGGCATATGCGGAGCTCATCAGCCAGATCCAAAACTTAAGGACCAATTGCACAGGCTTGGCTATTATTGGCCAACCATGATAGCCGATGTCATCCAATATGCACAGAGGTGTAAGGCCTGCCAAATCCATGCGGACTTCATACATCAGCCTCCAGAGTTGCTTCATCCAACTGTTACTTCATGGCCATTTGAAGCGTGGGGAATCGATGTCGTAGGGTCGATCAGCCCCTCCTCAATGAGAGTCACCGGTTTATCTTAGCAATAACATATTACTTTTCAAAGTGGGCAGAAGTTGTACCACTGCTGGAAGTTAAAACTTCTAATGTGGCCAATTTCATCAAACACCATGTCATCCATCGATTTGGTGTCCCTAGGTGGATCATACATGATAACGGTCCCCAATTGCAAGCCAGGTATTCTATCGGTTCTGTGATAAAGACCAAATTCAGAATATGCATCAATTACTTATAACCCCGCCGCTAACAGTTTGGTGGAAGCATTCAACAAGACATCAATTAAGCTACTCAAAAAGTTTATTTTCTCAAATAAGCGAGACTGGAATGAGAAACTTAGTGAATGTCTTTGGGCCTACCGAACCACAATTCGGACCCCGACAGGTAATACACCTTTTTCTCTGGTATACGGGTGCGAAGCAGTCATACCGTTAGAAATCCAGATGCCGTCATTACGAGTCGCTTTGATGACTAAGATGACAACAGAGGACAACGATCAGTTGCGACTCCAAGAGCTCGAAACCCTAGATGAGAAGCGGTTACAGCAACACATTGAGTTGTATCAAGCCCAGATCTCAAAAGCCTTCAATAAGAAGGTCAAGTAAAGAGTCTTCAAGAAAGGAGATTTGGTTTTAGCCGTTAGACGACCGATGGTCATGACGCACAAAACCAAAGACAAATTTCAGCCCAAATGGGAAGAACCGTTTGTAATAGAAACAGTCTATTCAAAAGGGGCATATCGCCTTATGACTTCAGATGGTGATTTACTCATGATGCCGATCAATGGCAAGTTCTTAAAGAAGTATTATCCTTGATAGGATCCTTCTCATGATCAAGTTAACATTACACCTCTGATCAAGACCTTCAAATTCAAGATATACAGAAAGAGCACTTCTCTCTTTCTTTAAACGAGATCATATGACCATAAATCAGTATCGAGCTGATCGTATACTGGTTGTCTCAAAGAAGAATTAAGGTTACGAATACAGGAACCAAATAATCCAACACCTCTAACGGTTAAGGATAGAGAAAATGTTGGCCTTTAAGCCCAACATGAGTCCTTGACAACTCATCATGCTGAGGGGAATAGCATGGCTAGCCTGACTCAAACGGTAGTTGGTAAAGGCATACCAATCCGTTGACAACTGGGGATTTGCTAAAATACCTAAGGGACATGTTCCCATTTGATTCCGCAGTTAAGGATACAGGAAAATGTTGGCCTTTAAGCCCAACACGAGTCCTTGACAACTCATCATGCTGAGAGGAATAGCATGGCTAGCCTGACTTAAAGGTAGCTGGTAAAGGCATACCAAATCCGTTGACAGCTGAAGATTTGCTAAAATCCTAAAGGACCTGTTCCCATTTGATTCCGCGGTAAGGATAGAGGAAAATATTGGCCTTTAAGCCCAACAAGAGTCCTTGACAACTTATTATGCTGAGGGGATGGCTTGGCTAACCTGACTCAAACGGTAATAAGTAAAGGCATATCAAATCCGTTGACAGCTGAGGGTTCGCTATAAATCCTAAGGGACCTGTTCCCATTTGATTCCCTTTCTAAAATCACTTACTAATTCTCATCCATGGAATGGTAAGACCACAAATAAAGGTATTCATATCCCTTGCAAAATGATGAGTCAACCTATCATGTTAACACTAAACCTCTGATAGTAAGATTATAATCTACTCCCCAACGGATAAAACCAATATCCCCAGTGAATAAACCCACTTGTCATTCTCTTCAACAAAACGACAGGTCCACTCAAATTACTGCTATATTCAAACACCTCTAACAGTAAATAAATCCTTGTCAAGTTAACATCATACCTCTGAACTTGCTTTACAAGTCCCCATAAAGCTCTCTAATACATGATCTTCTATGGGACTCATTTCCTAACTCCCTAACGAGTTTCTAACAATCAGTCCTCAGTAGACTTTTATGGTTGTCACGTTAACAATATACCTCTAACAATTTCTTCTAAATAACATTCGAAGGAGATAGCAAAATCCCCATGGAGTTAATAATCAAGTCTCATTCGCCCAATGGAATTATTTTTTGTCATCATGTCCAGTTCGTCACCTCTGAATGACAAAATTTCGAGCTTTGTGGCTTCTCAATCTGTTATATCCATGCTACCTTTGAACCGACAGATAGCCAAGTCTCATCTTTCAGTCTAGTAGGGACTATTCCTTTGTCATCATGTCTAGTTCGTCACCTTTGAATGACAAAATTTCGAGCTTGGTGGCTTCTCAATCGGTTATGTTCATGCTACCTCTGAACCGACAGATAGCCAAGTCTCATCTTTCAGTCCAGTAGGACTATTCCTTTGCCATCATGTCCAGTTTGTCACCTCTGAATGATAAAATTTCGAGCTTGGTCGCTTCTCAATCGGTTATGTTCATGCTACCTCTGAACCTACAGATAACCAAGTCTTATCTTTTAGTCCAGTAGGGACTATTTCTTTGTCATCATGTCCAGTTCGTCACCTCTGAATGACAAAATTTTGAGCTTAGTGGCTTCTCAATTGGTTATGTCCAGTTTGTCACCTCTGA